>JAKOGI010003232.1:0-61610 GCA_029747015.1 Carnegiea gigantea | reverse complement strand
ATATGCATGTATGTATGTATAGATTATACTATCTGAGATGGGGATGGAAGCGCCAGGATATGCACTACAGCTTAAATGCAGGATAAATAATTAAAAGAAAAGGGCATATGCTAATCAAGTCTATCTATCCAAGGCACCCCACCGGCCCCCCATCCCCCCACCCCCAAAAAAAAGGACGACAAAATACATATTTGAACACATTGTCAAAATTAAAAGCCATCAAGCATTGTAAACCACTAATTCTTTTTGGAGACCATCTGTGTTTAACCTATTCATATTTAATTAATTGGGATGAGGGTTTTGGTGAAACAATGTCACTTAAACTTTATTATAAGATAAGTAAAAATATTGGATTTTGTCCAACTTTTACATGCATCGTATCAGAAAATCTCTTGAGAAATTCTTGTATTAGTCGTAATGTTTGCATGATTGGTACATGAAAGTGGTCCAATGGTATTTTTCTTACACTCCACTTGCGCTCTATTCAAAGTGAAAATATTTTTCTTCACTCTAGGGAAAAAAATCATTTTCTCCTGAAAACGAATTTCCCCTCCTTGTTTTACCAAACACTGTAAAATAAGAAAATCATTTTTCAAAAAAATGATTTTCATCCTTACCAAACACACCCCAAGTGTCACTCGTGGACATTTTTTTTGGGAGGGGTATGGTTGGTTTATAAGTTATATCGCTTGTAGTGGAAACTTTAAAATCAAACTTGATTTGGGGGTGGATACTGAGATTTTGAGAACATAAGATCTTGGCTTCTAATTTATTTCTTAGCTTATTGAACGTATTCTTGTATTCCATCTGAGCCTCCAAAAAAGGCAAGTCTATTCCTATTTGTTTTACAGGCTTCGTTTCAACATTTGGACAACTTCAACTGTTTTCAACCTCTTTCAAACGCTAACTGCTAACCTCAACTACCCTCAACTGTTCCCAATTGCTTTCAACAGCTCCCAACTACTCACAACTGCTTCTGATATCTTGCAAATGCTACTCATATGTTGGTGGGTTATTTTAATGCCATAAATGAATTTTACATATCTAAGTGTGAACAGTCATTGAAATATGATAGATTGATGTTTAGGCTCTTCAGTATTTCGAGAAATGTTATTTGATTGTCAGCTTAAGAATTAACTGAAGCAGATGAATAATCGACCAAAATATTTGAGTACAATGTTAGGAGGACCATTTTAGCCTTGACTAAAAAAACATGTGTCGTCTAGTAAGAACAACAAAATAATAATATGGGCAAACTTGTCATTCACAATAAAAACCCCGGATTTCTATCGAGCTCAAATTGGAGGCAGTCCATAAACAACTACCCCTAATTTTTTTGGGTAGGAAATTATGACATTGTTAGACCTGGCAAAACTGACCCGAGTCCCGAGACCCGAAACCCAACAACTCGGACCAATACTCGAATCGACGTCCAAAATGGAATGAACTGATTTGGAACTAAACACGCGAATTAATCCGACCCATAACCGAGCGCAACCTGAAATCTAACATGAACTGAGATGACCTAGGCCCGTAACGATCCGACCCAATTCAAACCCGATTTATAGTGACCCGATCCCAAAGCCAACCGAATGTGAACAATTCGAACCCGAACCGAACCGTACCCGATCTAAAATCGATCTCGACTCAATTGTACCCGAACAAAACCCGAACCTGAGCATACGTGACCCGAATATAAGCCGGATCAAGTGAGTTACTGAGTGTATGGGAGATTTTCAGTTTTTAGATTTTTTTTGTTAAAATTCTAAAATTATTAGTAGTGACTTTTTTTTGGATTTTAGACTCTTAGGGTGGGAGAGATTCTAAATTTTTCAAAGTCAATTATTTGAGCTTAGGAGAGAAAAGCATAATATTTTAGGAGGGAAATTTCACAAATGAAATCGATGGAAAATTTAAGAGGAAAAAATAAAATAGCTAATAGTTTCAAATTTTTAAATTGATAGACATGTAGTAAAAATATAAGAGAAGAAAATATTTTGTCCAAATAAGAATTAAGAAAAGATACGCATAATTAACAAATTATTAAACTTATTAGGATCTAGCAATTCTATTTTACTATTTAATTCACTTAATGACTTAATGCATGCTAGTGTTTATAATATCATTCCGTGACTACCATAAAAACTACTGTATAACTGATCTACAAAACTAAATCATCTTCACAACATGTCAAACTCTACATAATCATATTCAAGAATAAATGCTTGCATATGAACTCATCATAATGTGACTCATTTGAATTTTAGACAATTAAATTCCAAGCCTGTAGTTTTGACAACAAACATTCACAATCACATAGATGTAATGGCATAATACTAATTGACACATACTCATATATTGCCGTTGCTATTGAGTTTTGAGTGATTGGACACATGTAGATCAAGTTGCTAATCTCACAAAGACAAATCTATGGATCTTGATGTATGATCATTTAACGAGCTATCAAAAAAATTGAATCAATCATTGAAAATGCTGACTTGAACCAATTGTTAGGGAAAAACAGAGTTTTAATATTTATAAACCCCAAATGCAAGTTGTATCATTGAGTACTTGGGGTGCTATCTGCAGGGAGTTGTGTTTCCAACTACCAGGGCTAACTAAAGCATCTCGAGCTAGGCAAGATCGAAAGGGAAGGAGGGCAGACTAAACAATGCTAACAACTATAGAAAAAGCGACTTGGAGTTGTGATTTGACCAATGGATGAACCAACTAATCGAGACAAGTCCTAACCTACCCAAACTACGTCACTAACTGGAGATGGTCGGTTGCACCATCGAAGATCACCCAAGCCCTCTCTCAAGGGTCATGAGCTAGTCTAATTAGCCTAACCACCTATTCTCATGGGGTTAGCCCAATTAGACCTCAAAATTAGCAATCCCCTGACCTAACTTGATTTGAATACTATTTTCATGTCCCGAACTCGGCTATTCCCTCTCCCACACTAGCTAATCGACCTCACTGCTCAGCATAAGTCAATCGCCCAAAAAAGATAGATGAAAGCTTTCTCAAGCATTTCATCGAACACTTGGCGGGCGTGAAAGAAAACTCTAAGTTCCAGGCATAGATTGGGTATAGCTAGGGCTAATACAAGATTAATTAGCCATCAAGAGGCTAATCACAATCCAAGCCAACACAAACTAACAACTAAACATCACAAACACATGAAAACCTAAACTAACAAACAAGAACATGAACTTGAACAAGAGAAGAAAGAGAATGAAATAAAACAAATCTAAATAACTAAATAAACATGAATTAACAATGAAAACTAAACATTGAAACTAAACAAAACAAATACCAAAACATAAACAAGAACAAGATATGGAATAAAGAGAGAAGGAGAAAGAAAACTTAGCCTTGAATTGATAGAACGAACTTGAAATCCAAAGGTTAAATCTAAGATTACAATCTTCAATCCTAAACTAATCCTCCTAATGAGGCTTTATTTCTGCTAAAACCTAACCTAAACTACTTTAGAAATCGCCAGAGAGAAGCCCCAAGTGAACCCCCGTGCGACTGCCTGGAAAACTGGCCGAAAAGGACTTTTTATCGCGGAAGCAGGCCCCGATGCACGGCCGTGCCAAGACGCACGGTCAGATGCACGGCCGTGCGCCTGGCCGTGCTGGTCGTGCATGACTTCGGCCACCGGTGGACGGCCGTGCCTTCTTCAGGTTGGCCGTGCACTGCTCTTGTCTGCTTCCTTTTGCTCCTGGGCCTTGTCGGACCTCTATTACACTGTGAAATGCATCCCAAATGCCTCATTCCTTATTGAAATTGGTGAGTTTCTCGTCTCTTTGGCAAAACTCCTAGAAAACAAGCAAACCAACCAAATAAGTGCATTATGAATCGAAAGGGGCAAATTTGACCCTTTCTCCTTAAGATTCGACATGAAAACCATGAGAAAAGGGGTCAAATAAGGGGTAAAATGAGATCAAATATCGGTGCAATAAATGCCCCCACACCTACCTTTTGCTCGTCCTCGAGCAAAACGAAAATAAAAACTAAACTAAATAGCTGACTCACTTTCGTAGGAATCACAGTTGCATTTAGCGTATGCAACAAGCCCTTTAAACCTCTTGGTTTCCCCAAGTAGACGAGTAAGATCACGTGAGGGTTTAGAGAAGATATACCCACAAAATCTCAAAAAAGAAAAAACAAAGAAAAGAGAAACAAAAATAGAAAAATAAAAATGATAAAACACAATATATACATAGGGGTAAACTGTACACAATCGGATTAACCAAAACCCCCTAGTAACTCAAGTATCAGTCTATACATAAGAATTATATGCATTTCAGGGCACATCATCCCAAAGAATGACATCCAGACATTAGCTTTTCACCCCACAACGCATGAGAATATTGAATCTATCCTGATGCCTGGTGTGCAAGTGTAACATCACCCTCAGACTTTGACTTACCAAAATCAAACTCAATCCCACTTAACTGACCCAAGCTGCCATATTGATTTTGCTGGCATGGAAAACAAGCTTCCTCAGAAGTAGTATTACCTCAAAGGATAGCACCCAGTAGCGCATGCCTCAAAGGGATACTTGTCATTCCAAACTCTTTTCTTCCCCATTTTTTTCTTTTCTTTTTCTTCTTCTTTGTCAATCCAAACTCTTACCACGCCTCAAAGGGATACACCCAGTAGCGCTTGAGTTTGTTTATTTGTTTTTACTTTTGTTTTTGGAAAAGAGGTGCAAGCACATAGAAAGGTAACTGTGTAGTAGACAAGTGGGAGAGCCGATCATGGAAGACTAAGAATATATGATAATGATAATACATAAATCAGGGCTGGATTGCAAAATTACAATGGATTGTTGGGGTTAAAACTGAGACCTAAAATGGCAGACTTGGGATGAATATCAATCATGCACGTTATATTTATATACGAGCTAATAACCAAGGTACCAGAGATCAAGGCTGATCAAATAGTGCAAAACTTCCCTAAATTCAAAATAAAGGAAAAATTATACAAACAAAGAGAAAAAATGAAAAATTTATAAAAAAATGAAAATTTTCACAAAAATAAGAATAAAAGGGGAGACGACCCCACCCCCACACCTAAATCTCATAATGTCCTCATTGGGAGCTGAGAGTCATCACCAACCATAGAACACACAAAAACAAAGAAAACAAAATTATACAAGTACACTAAACCGACACATACATACATAGGCTAACACATTCCCCCAAAAATACAATCTTACCCAATCAACAACAAGATCACACATATATACAAAATTAACACCATCAAAAACAAATATATGCCAATCCATAAACACCACTAATAACAACACACAAATATCCACAAAAATACAAAAACGGTGATCATAGCCATCAATGGCTCAATAACATCCCAACTTTCTCCTCAAAATAATCACCACAAAAGTACAACCCTAATATCCGTAACTAAACAAAAACAAAAAGAGAGAAAATAAAAAATTATAAAGAAGGGGGAAGAGTGAGAACGATTATACCAAGTCGTGTACTGATTGTACCCGAACTATTCCACAAAGGCGTAAGGAGCATAAGCCACTCCTTGTCACTCGAGACAATAGCTGCCAACTCAGATGCAGTCAACACTCTCAGAAGCTTATCGTGTGCCTTTGCATGCATCTCAAAATGGTGTGAATAAGAGAACACTAGTAAGGATGGAGCAAACAAAGTTAGTGCCCTCTTAAACTCATCAAATGCCATCGAAAAATCAAAAGCGTGATCAAAGAAAGTACTCCACATGATTTTCTAGGCACGTCCTCTAGGTATGCGTAATAAGGTTCCAAGGAGGGATTATACCCTCAAATGTCACCTAGGGACTCATGAAATGCATGCAAGTGAGAGGGCGTGGTAGGAAGTAAGGGGGATGAAATGGGGGTCAAGTCAAGTGGCTCGGTGCAAATTGAGTCGATATGGTCAATACTAGGTGCAGCACCAACCACCAAACTATCATCATACAACTCCTTGAAAGGAGCCTCCTCAAGATGTGACTCAACGAAGATAGGTTCTTTCGACCAAGTAGGAAAATCATCCTCCAAAACAGTAACATCACCCCTGTAAGGCTCACCCATCTCTAACCCCGTGCACTGAGCTAAAGGGAGGGGAGAAGCATGTAAGGCCAAAGCACTGACCGTAGTGCCTATGGGTGTGCTAGTGGAGAATGGAGCAACAAGTGATGAAGAGGTCAAGGGAGGGGTTAGGCGCTTCCTCTAGGTCAGTGTAAGGTATATCGGGAAGGAAAGACTCATAATCATCATAGAGACGAGCCTCGAGTCTTGGGCAAGGTAGACTAGGGTTGGTCTCATGCAATAAACCACACTCCCTCATCCTACTATCAAAACGCTAATGTTGCTCATTCATTGTCCCTATCATGGCATCAAGTCTAGCATAACATTCATTGGAAACATCATAATAAGGATAAGAATTCACATCATGGTCAAAAGATTGGCAAAAAGAGCACAACACATGAGGGTAAGAAGAGTAGTGATGATATGGGTCACTAGCATCACCAGATTGCCATTGATACTAAGCTAAAGACTCAAACAAATTCCACATGTCATCAACAGCTAAAGAATGCAAACCACCATAACACATGGACTCAAGGATGGCTCGATCTCATGTGTTATTCCCTCAAGCGCAGCATCACATATTTCCCATTTTTCACACGTGAAATGCACATATTGAGCACGATAATCATTCAATCAAGACAAATATTGCCAAAGGATTCATGCTCAAACTGAGGCAAATGGAAAATAACCATCCTGAATTTTTTTTTCAAACTTTTGATTTTTTTGGAGTTTTAAAAGGCCTAGCCTCGAATGCTCCAATAAACCCTAATATTGAAAAGCAACAAGTCCCCGGCAACGGCGCCAAAAACTTATTAAGGAAAAACAAAGTTTTAACATTTATAAACTCCAAGTGCAAGGTATATCGTTGAGTGCTTGAGGTGTCGTCCGCAGGGAGTTGTGTTTCCAACTACTAGGGTTAACTAAAGCATCTCAAGCAAGGCAAGATCGAAAGGCAAGGAGGGTAGACTAAACTACGCTAACAACCATAGAAAAAGCGATTTGGAGTTGTGATTTGGCTAATGGATCAACTAACTAATCGAGACGAGTCCTAACCTACCCAAACTACATCACGAACTAGAGATGGTCGGCTGCACCATCGAAGATCACCCAAGCCCTCTCTCAAGGGTCATGAGCTAGTCCAATTAGCCTAACCACCTATTCTCATGGGGTTAGCTCAATTAGACCACAAAATTAGCAACCCCCTGACCTAACTCGATTCGGATACTATTTTCATGTCCCGAACTCGACTATTTCCTCTCCCACACTAGCGAATCGACCTTACCTCTCAGCATAAGTCAATCGCCCAAAAATATGGATGACAGCTCTCTTAAGCATTTTATCGAACACTTGGCGGGCGTGAAAGAAAACTCTAAGTTCTAGGCATAAATTGGGTATAGTTAGGCCTAATACAAGATTAATTAGCCATCAAGAGGCTAATCACAATCCAAGCCAACACACACTAACAACTAAACATCACAAACACATGAAAACCTAAACTAACAAACAAGAACATAAACTTGAACAAGAGAAGAAGAGAATGAAATAAAATGAATCTAAACAACTAAATAAACATGAATTAACAATGAAAACTAAACATTGAAACTAAACAAAACAAATACAAGAATCAAACTAACAAAACATAAACAACAACAAGATATGAAATAAAGAGAGAAGGAGAAAGAAAACTTAGTGTTGAATTGATAGAAGGAACTTGAAATCCAAATGTTGAATCCAAGATTACAATCTTCAATTCTAAACTAATCCTCCTATTGTGGTTTTATTTCTGCTAAAACCTAACCTAAACTACTCTAGAAATCGCCAGAGAGAAGCCCCAAGTGAACCCCCATGTGACCTCTTGGAAACCTGGCCGAAAAGGGCTTTTTATCGCAGAAGCAGGCCCCAACGCACGGCCGGCTATGCGCCACCATGCACGGTCAAACGCACGGTCGTGCGCCTAGCCATGCTGGCTATGCTTGGCTTCGGCCACCGGTGCACAGCCGTGCCTTCCTGCAGGTTGACCGTGCACTGTTCTTCTCTGTTTTCTTTTGCTCCCGGGGCTTGTCAGACCTGTATTCCACCTCGAAATGCATCCCAAATGCCTCATTCCTTATTGAAATTGGTGAGTTTCTCACCTCTTTGGCAAAACTCCTAGAAAACAAGCAAACCAACCAAATAAGTGCATTATGAACCGAAAGGGGCAAATTTGACCCTTTTCCTTAAGATTCGTCAGGAAAATCATGAGCAAAGCGGGTCAAATAAGGGGTAAAATGATGTTAAATATTGGTGCAATGCCAACCTATTTTTATTTGCCAACTCCAAATATGAAAAAACTGAAGTTATGAACCAACACCGGAGTCAAAATGAAAAATTTATTATTTCTTTCCTTTTTTGGCCATATTTCAAGGTAATTTAGGTATCGAGCCTTATAAATGAGACAATTGACTCGTGATTGACATTATGTTGGTTCACTGGTTTTGTAATAGCATGACCTCAATTGAGATACTTGAACCTTAACTTCATAGCCCATAATTCTTTGGTTAATTGCATGGGGCATATGATATACGCCATGCATGGGTTGTATTTGCATCTTTCTAACTTTTATAGTAAATTTATAACTAAGCCCTAAAAATTTCCATTAAAAAAGTCCCTTTTGATTTTACTTGAACATATATATATATATATATAGATATATGTAGGAACTCTAAGGATCTCTAGTCATACCCTCTTCATTTGGTAGTATTCATTCTTATCCCACTTCTTCACTATAGTGAACCATGGATTGAGTTCTTTATGATTAATCTGAAAATGCTCTGCTTAGTCCAATGATAGAAATGTTTATAAGAATTTAAATTTGCTCATGGAACCAAGTTTTGTACATTGGCCGAATTCACTAGTCAGTGCTAGGTAATGCTAATTTATCCAAGTCCTTTGGTACAGTAGTATGACATACTATGCTTCTCTAGCGTTAATCCACAAACTCTAAGTATAGCTTCTTTCAGCAATTTAGACTCTTGTGGTGCTTTTTAGCTGGAGCTTATACTCCTGGCCTCACTAGGGTTGTCTTGGTTTTGTGTTTTGTTTCTCTATTCCTTGTTTGGTTGTTCTTTCTTCATGCACTCTTTTCTTGATGGCTTCTCCAACTTGAATATCTTTGGCCTTTTGCTTTAAACCTTCCTTTGCCATACTTTTGCCTGGACACCCAAATCTTGTTGCCTCTAATGATAGAATTGTAAATTCTAAGTATTCTCTTAATTGCTTCATTGTGTCTCTAAAACCTTAGAAAGGAAAATAGGCCTTGTTTACAGTAGCTTTTCTGAATGGGATGTACACATAACTCGCTCCACTCGTATTTTGAAAAATTCCTTTTAGGCCATATTGATCGAGATTTGGGGGATGTTTTCAATAGATTTGCTCTCACCCTCTCTCTATTTTAACTTTTATTATTTATTTTTTAAGTTCTTATTATTTTTTTTAGCAGCCAAATATTCGTTCACTACAGTTTCAATGTTTTGATATTTGTGATTATAAATGCCTAAAAATGATGTCTCGATTTCTATAACATGCCGATGAGGAAATTTATGCCCCAATCTGTGTAGTTGGGGACCCAGCAAGGAAATCCTCAATTTAGGTCTAGAAAAAAAAAAAGAAAAGAGAATATAGACACAACGCATAAAAGCCCAGCCTGGCCCATACTGCGCGAATAGAAACACCCAGCCAAGTTCTGGTCTGAACTAGCTAAGAACTAGGTCATGTACCTGGCAGCAGGAAGGAACCAAGCCGAGTTCTCAATATCCTTTTTTGCATCTAAAATGAGTCTCAGCTATTACAATTTTATCTAGATAGGAGCGTTCATTTAGATTAAGCATGCTAAGAGTTGGCTTAGGTCTCTTTTCTCTAAATCAACTCGTATTATTCCTTTACGTGCTATAAAAGGGGGACTACCACTAGATTTAAACACACTAAACATTGGAGAGGACACATAGGAAAAATTATTAGACATACTGAAAAATTCAAAGAGAAGCATAGCGAATACTAAGAATATTGTGAGGTGCTGAAGGTAATAAATTGGTTAATTATAAAGGAGGTGTAAATATGTTTGGTTGCCAAATAGATCAAGTGGGTCATTTTGAAGGTATAATTTCAACTATCCTTCCTTCTCTCTCTTTTCTTTGATTTGATTGTCTTATTCAGTCTCGGATTTGAGAAAAGATGAAACCTGTAATTAGTTTAGGCCCACCAGCTATAATTATTCAAATTGCTTCTTTGAATTCCTTTAGGCTAACATTGTATTTTTATCCGATTAGGTTGGTCTTAATATGCTGCATGCCTGTTGTTTTGAGTGTAATGGGATTTTAGTTTCTCACATTGACTAGTAAAGGCTGTCAGTGATGCTAGCCAATGGCGTGATGCACTCTATTACATCATCATACTATCATTCCTGAATCTAGATCCTTGGTTTAACCCTACAAAGTAAAATGGTCCCCATTCCAGGGATTACTTAGAGGACGTTTTCAAAAACCTCTTCGAAATGAGTTAATTGTCCCTTTCAGTTCATTGTTCGTCTTAGATAGTAGATTTGATTTTGTAAGTTTTTCTAAAAGCTCACTAATGACTTATTAATTTATTTTTTTTTTATCATTCGATCTTTTTTCATTAGCTACCTTCGAGATCTTAACAATAGTTGTGTTTGGGTCAGAAACATGGGCTCTATACTAACCTAGGAATCTAGTTGGGTTCTTAATTGGACCAGCATTGTAATCTAGTCTCTTGGCCCACCCAGAAAAACTACTGGGGAGTTAGGCAAGAAAACTAGGCTTAGCACTGGCCCAGGATCCTGGATCAAGGCTACTGCCTAGCTCTTTAGGCTAGGCAACCCACTTTCTATCACAGCCCGATTCATCTTCTAATGAAAATAAAAAATAAAATCCAAACACACACCTAGCAAGTGGGTCTAACCATTCATGGGGGACTGCGTCTGGGATTTCTACCTGTGGTCCTTACAGTAGTTAAGAAATATGACAATCTATTTAATGCAACTTACAAAAGAGTTTGAGTAAAAATACAATGGTTTAATTTTGGATATCAAAGTTCATCAATGTCTTTTGCATTTTGAAGTTGTGCATGATGACTTGTTCCTATATTTCTACTTAAAGTGGTGGCCTCTCTTCATATATTCATATGATCGCATCGCTACCCTTTAACTTATGTGCATCTTTAATTTAAACCTTAGAATCAAAAACCAATTCATAAAGTGACCACACGGTCCATTCAAAAGTTGGGGCTAGACACGTAGACAAAAGCGTAGATCTACCTTTTGGGGACAGGTGTCTCTAGCGCAGGTGACTGCAATTGCAGGCGAAATTTAAAATTTTATATAAAAAATTTGAAGATTTTTAAAATGGTACAGGTACTCAAGAAAACTGGTTGACACGTATAAAATATTAGGGGCTCAAAAGATAAGAACACTAGTGTATAAAATTTCTTGATCTATCACTACTTAGACTATTAAAATGGCATTGGTGTAATGCCCAATTAGCATACTTATTGGGCCTAGTTACAAAGGATTATTACTTAAAGCCATTGAATGAATCAATCAAGATTGCGCACTAAACTTTCATGAGATCATCACTCAACCACATCAATATCATAAAGGCCGAAGTAAACTACTATTCCAATGTAGAAAAACGAAAACTCTTATATAGAGCTTGTGATAAAGCTAGGGCACTTGTTTGTTGTTGAAGTGTGTCTACCATTGCTCTCCTCATTCTAACATTTGATTATTATATATCAATGAAATCAGCTACCCTTGAACACAGCGGGCTATAGCACCCTTTATTATGACCTCCAGTGCTTCAACAATAAACAACTGAAAACAAAACACAATGACCCAACTAACTAATTAAGCCAACAAGATTTAACAAAATAATATTGGCATGATTTTATAATTGAAAAGAGACGTCTCATGAGAGTAACCTTTTGAAGGCCAAGGAGAAGGTAGGGTTGGTGACAGTATAACCACCATCAACCATCAAGTTAAGCCCATGGACAAGCTTAGCCTCATGACCAGCTAAATACAGTGTTGTATGAGCCACGTCCATTGCATCCGGTGAAACCCCCTTGAGCACCGCGGACTCAATGATCACTTCGTCCAATGTGGCCTTGTCGATCCCCAATGAATGGGCAAGTATTGGGGTAGACACAGCACAAGGAGATATCGCATTCACCCTTATCCCATATTGTCCCATCTTGACGCACAGATTCTTCATCAAGCCCACGATCGCATGCTTTGACATGGTGTATGCATGTGAGGTCTCTCCACATACCACTGATGCTAGACTCGCAGTGAAGAGTATCACTCCGCTCTTCCTAGGAATCATCACCCTTACGGCATGCTTCGCTCCTAGGAATGCACCATAGACATTGACGTCAAATGCCTTCTTAAAGTTCTCATTGGTGGTGCCTAATACGGTTTTATCCAAGTCTCCTGAAAATTTTTTAATGTCAACTATCAGTGTCAAATAGTCATTCCTACAAGGTTCCATGTAAAAACCAAGTCATATTGGGCAATGTCTAATTTGTTTCCCCAACAAATAAATTCTACATATTTTACTACAAGTTATATATACAATAAATTGGCTCGAAAACTAAACAAAGCAAACTCATTATTCATGGTTTAGCTGGGCTCATTTGATTTTTGGACAAGGTCGGGACTTATGAGCCTATAGCAAGTTGAATTAGGAGGGTAAGCCTCCACATAAATGGGACCAAAATTTACATTAGATGGGATTTGAACCCCCTAACCACTATTAGAGATGGAGTTGTTAAAAATTTCCTTATATATACACGCATCGATGTATATTCATATTCAAATCATATTTTCTTAATTCTTACCCTGAATATGGTTCTACAATACCAAAAATTGATTAAGAGTTTGGTATTTAGGGTATTTGGGTAGGGGGTGGGGAGCGTGGGTGAAGGGATCTTTGGTGAGTTCTAATTTGATGTCCTCTATTCCCAATAAAAAAGAATAAAAAAATTACTTAAGAGTTTGGTATTTAGGGTTTGGGGCGGGGGTGGGGCAAGGGATCTTTGTTGGCTGTTGAGGTCTAATTTGATTTCCTCCCATTCCCAATAAGGAAACAAAAGGTCAAAGTTGATTTCTAGTAGAAATTGGTTTGAGAGTTTGGTATTTCAAAGGGGAAAGAATAAGCTCCCAATTTCCTTGGTTAAGGTCCAACTTGATTTATCAAAAAGAAAAAATAAAGAAAAATCAAAGTTGATTTTTACTTTGAATTTGACCACACTACATCATGTGTTACTTGAAATGCCTGCATTGTTGAACATAATGTCAAGTTTGCCATACTTGGAGACAGCTAAATCGACCACTGTTGGCACTGGTATCATCAGTAACGTTACAATGGGCATAGGAGATAGAAGAACTATCAGAGTAATTAGTGCCCGAAGCGATGTCATTGCACAAAGCTCTACCCTTCTTGTCTTGTATATCGACAATTATTACATTGGCACCATGTCTAACAAAGAGCCTAGTTGTGCCTCCCGTTATGATAGCCACCTTTCCTTTTAATCTGTGCGTGATCAGCACAAAAAAAAATTAGATCTATGCATTTCTTTCTTTCTTTCTTTCCTAGAGTGAGTGTTGGCTAAAAATGAACTTTTTGGCATGATCAGTACCCTTCAAGAGATTTGAATACTGTAGGGATCAGAAACATCATTTATATTGACGTACGCATATTGCATGAAAAATAACCCATTACGCTTTTTTCGGGCACCTTGTGGAACTGACTCTTTGTTAACCGCTCTTCCTAGCTAGGATAAATTTCTGTGAAAATTGTAGGCTGCAAATGGAGTACCCTTTACGGATTCTATTACCATAGGATGAGGGTTCCATTGTATCTGGTTCTATTCTTTTCTGAAAATTGTAACACACTTACCAATTAGTTAAAAAATCCAAAAACAATTTGATGGCCTTCTTTTCTGTAACATGCATTTTTTTTTTCCCCGTTTGCACACTTGCTTAAACTAGTTTGCTTGGGGGCTCAAGTGTGAGTTCATGCGCATTGTTTAGGGTTGTCTAATGACATATCCAAAAATTCTAAAATCAATGTCTTTACTCTCAAACTTTCCCTGCTTTTATTAGTATCATAGTTGTCGCGGTCATAATTTCTAAATTTTTTAGATTCAATTTACAATATGTTAGATCCTAAAGTTGTTGGATGCACCTTAGTTATGACATGCACTCAAAGTTATTTATCTATTTATATTTCTGTTATGCATACATTCCAATTATTTTTTTCATCTTCGATACATTTTATTTAACTAGATTAGTCTAATACAATTTGCTCATAAAAGATAGAATTCCACCATTACACATTTTGTCTCCCAACAATTGTTAGTTAGCTTGTTTGAAAGGAAAGGAGGACAATACGGATGCAGGGGACCCTAGCGAATTAAGGTAATATATCTCAAGATAACTCAGGCGAATAGTAAACTACTGAAGTGCTCCTAATACTTCAAACAGCAATTAAACTTATGATCTCAAATTCATGGGCCTAATACGTGACTTCTAAGTACTTACGCAGGAGTCCCCACCACTTTTATGGTGCATTTCTATCTTTAAGCATAGACTACCCAACCACTGCTCAGTAGGCCGCCTACAGAGCCAACCAGTGGGCTATCAATCGACAGAGAAGTGGAAACACTTAACAAATCAGGTCCAACATAGATATATATCACAAGTTAACTAAGTTGACTTAGCCAGGTAGCCCAGTCTACTTGGGGAACTTGTTGGTTTCTGAAAAATTCAGCACCTCAAAAGACCCTTGTAGTCTCAAGAAACGCCTTGATTACAAGCGTTGTGTTGAATGTTGTATGGCTTTGAATATAAACTTTTAGGGCCTATTCTTTTTCGCGATAAGATACAGTTATAAGCTGCAAGAAACTGTAAGGAACTGTAGAAAACTGTAAGAAGTTGCAAGGAGCTGTAAGAAAATGAAAAGAGATGTAAGAAGATGTAAGGAGCTATAAGAAAACGTAAGAAGCTTTAAGCAGCTGTAATGAGCTGTAAGGATAGATATAAGGAATTGTTGAAGAGTTGTATAATGCATCTTGCAGACATGTATGCATATTATTGGTGTTTAATATGTAATTTTTGAAATAACGTGTGATATATTAGTCATATTTATGAAATAAATTTGATACCATCGGTAAACAAATTATTTCTTAATATTATTGAAACAAAATTTGTTTCTTTTACAAAGAACATTTTGTATGAGAAAGAACGTTTTGTATGTGAAACAACAACATCAAAATAATATACTTATTGAAAATAAACCTTTAACCAAGTAAATTAAACAACAATAAAATATATTAAGCCCCACAAATTTTTTCAATCAAAGTTTCCTACACTTGAGATGATTTCTGATATCTACATTAGTTTGATCTTTCAATAAGCAAAGTATACCCCAAAAAAAAAACCAAATTTTGTCACAAAATTGAATACAACTCTTAAAATGAAATCCCATTTTAAGTAAACAATTTTAAATGTAAATGTCTGATCAATATATTATTAGCAAGGAATTTTATAAAGCTTTGTATTATAATTTTAAAAGCATGTTCACTTATTTCATGTATAGTGACATATATTGTTCATGTTGAAACTTAAATATAATTTACGTCATTAAATTCTATTTTTATGTTCATATAAATGTTGTGTTCATAATATATTCACAAATTTTGTATATTGGTAGTATAATAAAAAAATATATACATATTTCTGTAATTACTAGAACAAAAATAAATGAATGTTATACAAACATCTATATAGGATGTAAGAAGATGTAAGCGGAAGCAAGGAGATGTAAGAAGATCTAAGAGATATTAGAAAATGTAAGATGCTGGAGGGATTATGTTAAGAAAGTAAAGAGCTATAAGGAGATATAAGAAACTGGCTATAAGCTGTTAGCTAACTCCTCCCAAATGCAAAAAGAATAGGGCCTTAGTTCTCAAAAACACATTATATAGACCTTGGCTTCTGAACAACATACGTTTTAATCTCATTATCGTTGGCAATAATGATCCACATTATTGCCCGGGTATCTTGGCATCCAATTGCGGAATTTATTTAAAAAACATTCTATATAAAAATCAATAAAATGTTTATAAGAGAATTCTACACAAGCCTATAAACTTTTGTCAAAAGACACCCATGAAAATAATTGATGCCAGTTAAATTTAGCAAAATTTAAAATTTGACATCCATATGCAAAATTTATGGATCCATCACTAATGATGCAAGTTGCAAACTTAAAATTTGAAACAGTTTGTAAAAGAGTTACTGTACAAATAATAGATTAATATTAATAAAACAGCAAATGAGCTCAATAAAAAATTATTTTATTGAGGCAAGTTTATGAATAAATTTTAGTATTTCTCCGAAAATTAGGGGTTTATCTATTGTTACGGATTATAAATAACTAAAGGAATATCTTTTATACCTTTTCTATTATTAGTAACCATAAAAATTAAAGCAATATTGCATTTGGTATTGAAAGACACACCTTAAGGCCTGCACTACAAAACTGAGATCCATTTTGGTTTTGGCGAAACACAATACTACCCTGTGTAGTCTCAAATTGATGAGCACGAAAGAATGAATATATATGAATTTTTACTTTGTAATTAGAGGGACTAATCATTGGGCAAGTGGTCTACAAAAGCTTTTTCAGAAAACATGCTTTAATGGATTACAATTTTTATTTTTTTTGGGTCTAGTATGCTTTAGCAAATTTCTATCATGAAAATGAGTTTTGAATGTAAATTTTGCACACATAACGTGAGAATTTTATTAGCTAAGACTTCAGGCATATCGGACATAACTCAGTTGGCCATCATTTCAATCTATCGAGATCACTAGGTTTCAACCCCTAATAATAATGATTCCTGCATGAGGAAAATTTTTGAGAGAACAATATTTAGCCTAGTATCTCATCATGACCTCCGTTTTGCACCCACCCCCCGATTGTGTCGGGAGTAGTAAGAGCAAAGGGAGGGAAATAGAAATTAATTAATTCAATTTACTGTGATTAAGAAGATTAAGAGGTAGAGAAGGAAATACTTCAAACCCTTCACCCCTATTACCTGGATTTTTCTCCCCCTGCTCGCAAATTGGGGTGGGGGAGCAGAAGCTTTTTAGTGAGTCAACCTTCTTTTCCTTTAATCTCTTCATTTACAAATCCAAATAAAGTAAAGATTATAGGCCTTGTTCCCTACTATATTAACTTCCATTTTGATCCCCTCTTTTTTCCAAACAAACTTTTCCTGTGTCACTAAACACGATTAGGTAGCCCACTTGTTGTCTTTAAAAAAAACAAAAACAAAGATTTAATACAAATATCTTAACATGTGTTGGGAAAGTAAAATGGAAAGAACGACCAGGGCAATAAATCAAAAGAGTTATTAGCAGATGCTTAGGGGGGAGGAATGAAACATACGTCTTGGCGATTGGCGCAGTAGTAATTGATGACGTGCTCTTCCTTTTCTCTCCCTTCTTATTTTTCAATCTTTCAGTAAAAGAAGTTTTTGATAGAAATCTACTCAAACTTTGGACATTAGTTGCTTTACACAGACCCAAACATGGCTTTCCACACACACACACACACACACACACACACACACACACACATATATATATATATAAAATACTGTCTGAGATGGGGATGGAAGCACCAGGATATGCACTACTGCTTAAATCCAAGATAAATAATTAAAAGAAAAGGGCATATGCTAATCAAGTCTATCTACCCATGGCACCCCAGCGGCCCCCACCCCCCCAAAAAAAAAGGGATGACAAAATACATATTTGAACACATTGTCAAAATTAAAAGCCATCAAGCATTGTGAACCGCTGATTCTTTTTGGAGACCATCTGTGTTTAACCTATTCGTATTTAATTAATTGGGATGAGGTTTTGGGGAAACAATGTCACTTGAACTTTATTATAAGATAAGTAAAAATATTGGATCTTGTCCAACTCTTATATGCATCGTATCAGAAAATCTCTTGAGAACTTCTTGTATTAGTCGTAATGTTTGCATGATTGGTACATGAAAGTGGTCCAGTGGTATTTTTCTTGCACTCCACATGGAGGCAAAGGTCCAAATCTCACCGTAGATGTGGGATTAATATTTTTTTCATTGCACCTGTGGCATCTTTTATACCTTCCCTATTAAAGTATTCTCATAAGAGATGAGCTCATCAAGTGGCGAGCTTACCGATTAAAAAAAAAGAAGTCATATTTTATCTAGTTGGTGCTTCTCCTTGGGAAATGATTCTCTTTTTGGGCTGGAGGGGCATCTTCCAAAGTTTAAGCCCTAGTCACAATACATGGGGAAGGATATTGTCTAATTATTAACACCTAAAAAAAAAAAAGACATGTGAGAAGAAATTCTGGCCCATACCAAGAAAAAGTAACAATGTAATGTGGAAAGAAATTTGCGGGCGTCTGTATCAATGAGGTGCTTACAACCCTAAGATTTCATTGCTTATGACATGAATGAACTATGCTCATATAATATTCTTGGCAAAGCCATAGAAATTATTCTGATGATTTCACTTTAACGGCTTGCTTGGCAGTGTAGAAAACCATTTTCCTAAAAAATGATTTTCCATGTAAGATGGTTTTTCATGTAAAATGATTTTCAACTCATATTTTTAATTGTCTGGTTAAAGAAAAAATGAAGTTTCTGGATAATAAGTTTGATAAGCAAATAATAAACAAAAAAGTTAAAAATGATTTTTCTTAATTTTCGAACCATATGTCAAAGAAATAGACATAGAATAGAAAGAGTGTGAGACCATGTGCGAGCCTAAGAAATATATAATCAACTTACGCTCTATTCAAAGTGAAAATATTTTCCTTCATTCTAGGGAAAAAAATCATTTTCTTCTGAAAACGAATTTCCTCTCCTTGTTTTACCAAACTCTGTAAAATAAGAAAATCATTTTTTAGGAAAATAATTTTCACCCTTACCAAACACACCCTAAGTGTCACTCGTGGACTTTTTTTTGGGGGGGGAGGGGTGTGGTTGGTTTATAAGTTATATTGCTTATAGTGGAAACCTTAAAATCAAAATCGATTTGGGGGTTAATACCGAGATTTTGGGAACATAAGATCTTGGTTTCTAATTTATTTCTCAGCTTATTGAACGTATTCTTTGTATTCCACCTGAGCCTCCAAAAAAGGCGAGTCTATTCCTATTTATTTTACAGGCTTCGTTTCAACATTTGGACAACTTCAACTGTTTTGAACCTCTTCCAAACGCTAACTGCTAACCTCAACTACTCTCAACTGTTCTCAATTGCTTTCAACTGCTCCCAACTGCTCACAAGTACTTCTGGTGTCTTGCAAATGCTACTCATATGTTGGTGGGTTATTTTAACGCCATAAATGAATTTTACATATCTAAGTGTGAACAGTCATTGAAACATGACAGATTGATGTTTAGGCTCTCCAATATTTCGAGAAATGTTATTTGATTATCGGCTTAAGAATTAACTGAAGCAAATGAATAATCGACCACAATATTTGAGTACAATGTTAGGAGGACCATTTTAGCCTTGACTTAAAAAACATGTGTCGTCTAGCAACAAAAACAAAATAATAATATGGGTAAACTTGTCATTCGTAATAAAAGCCCTAGATTTCTATCGAGCTAAAATTGGAGGCAGTCCATAAGCAACTACCCTTAATTTTTTTGGGTAGGAAATTATGATATCGTTAGACCTGGCAAAACTGATCCGAGTCCCGAGACCCGAAACTAAACAACTCGGACCCATACTCGAATCGACATCCAAAATGGAATGAACTGATTTGGAATCGAACACCCTAATTAATCCGACCCATAAACGAATGCAACCAGAAATCTAGTATGAACTGAGATGACCTAGACCCGTAACAATCCGATCCAATTCAAACCCGATCCATAGTGATCCGATCCCAAAGTGAGCAGAATGTGAACAATTCGAACCCGAACCGGATCGTACTCGATTTAAAACCGATCTAATTCTTACCTGGCTCAATTGTGCTCGAACAAAACCCGAACCTGAGTATACGCGACCCGAATATAACCCGGATCAAGTGATTCACTGAGTTTAAGGGAGATTTTCAGTTTTTAGGTTTTTTTTGTTAAAATTCTAAAATTATTATTAGTAGTGACTTTTTTTTAGGTTTTAGACTCTTGGGGGGGAGAGATTCTAAATTTTTCAAACTCAGAGAAAAGCAGAATAACTTAGGAGGGAAATTTCACAAATGAAATCAATGGAAAATTTAAGAGGAAAAAATAAAGTAGTTAATAGTTTTAGATTTTTAAATTGATAGACATGTAGCAAAAATATAAGAGAAAAAAATATTTTGTCAAAATAAGAATTAAGACAAGATAAGCGTAATTAACAAATTATTAAACTTATTAGGATTTAGCAATCCTATTTTACTATTTAATTCACTTAATGACTTAATGCATGCTAGTGTTTATAATATCGTTCCGTGGCTACCACAAAAACTACTGTGCAACTAATCTACAATACTAAATCATCTTCATAACATGTCAAACTCTACATAATCATATTCAGGAATAAATGTTTGCATATGAACTCATCGTAATGTGACTCATTTGAATTTTAGACAATTAAATTCCAAGTCTTTAGTTTTGACAACAAATATTCACAATCACATAAATGTAATGGCATAATACTAATTGACATATACTCATATATTGCAGTTGCTTTTGAGTTATGAGTCATCGGACACATGTAGATCAAGTTGCTAATCTCACAAAGACAAATTTATAGATCTTGTTGTATGATCATTTAACGAGCTATCAAAAAAAATTGAATCAATTATTGAAAATGCGAACTTGAACCAACCTATTTTTATTTACCAACTCCAAATTTGAAAAAAGTGAAGTCATGAACCAACACTGGAGTCAAAATAAAAAATTTATTATTTCTTTCTTTTTTTGGTCATTTTTCAAGGTAATTTTGGTATTGAGTCTTACAAATGAGACAATTGACTCGTGATTGACATTATGTTGGTTCACTGGTTTCGTCATAGCATGACCTCAATTAAGTAACAGCCCATAATTCTTGGTTAATTACAGGGTGCATATGATATACGCCATGCATGGGTTGTATTTGTATCTTTCTAACTTTTATAGTAAATTTATAACTAAGCCTTAAAAATTTCAATTACAAAAGTCACTTTTGATTTTACTTGAACATATATATATGTGTGTGTGTGTGTGTGTGTGTGTGTGTGTGTGTGTGTGTGTGTGTGTGTGTGTGTGTGTGTAGGAACTCTAAGGATCTCTAGTCATACCCTCCTCATTTGGTAGTATTCATTCTTATCCCATTTCTTCACTATAGTGAATCATGGATTGAGTTCTTTATGATTAATCAGAAAATGCTCTGCTTAGTCCAATGATAGAAATGGTTATAAGAATTTGAATTTGCTCATGGAACCAAGTTTTGTACATTGGCTAAATTCACTAGTCAATGCTAAGTAATGCTAATTTATCCAAGTCCTTTGGTACAGTAATAAGACATACTATGCTCCTCTAGAGTTAATCCACAAACTCTAAGTACAGCTTCTTTTAGTAATTTAGACTCTTGTGGTGCTTTTTAGCTGGAGCTCATGTTCCTGGCTTCACTAGGGTTGTCTTGGTTTTGTATTTTGTTTCTCTATTCCTTGTTTGGTTGTTCTTTCTTCATGCACTCTTTTCTTGATGGCTTCTCCAACTTGAATATCTTTGGCCTTTTGCTTTAAATCTTCCTTTGCCATACTTTTGCCTGGACACCCAAATCTTGTTGCCTCTAATGATAGAGTTGTAAATTCCGAATATCCTCTTGATTGCTTCATTGTGTCTCTAAAACCTTAGAAAGGAAAATAGGCCTTGTTTACAGTAGCTTTTCTGAATGGGATGTACACATAACTCACTCCACTCGTACTTTGAAAAATTCCTTTTAGGCCATATTGATTGAGATTTTGGGGGATGATTTCAACAGATTTGCTCTCACCCTCTCTCTATTTTAACTTTTGTTATTTATTTTTAAGTTCTTTTTTTTTTTAGCAGTCAAGTATTCATTCACTAAGGTTTCAATGTTTTGATATTTGTAATTATAAATGCCTAAAAATGATGTCTTGATTTCTATAACATGCCGATGACGAAATTTATATCCTAATCTGTGTAGTTGGGGACCCAGCAAGGAAATCCTCAATTTAGGCCTAGAAAAAAAAAAAGAAAAGAGAATATAGACACAACGCATAAAAGCCCAGCCTTGCCCATACTGCACAAATAGAAAAACCCAGCCAAGTTCTGGTTTGAACTAGCTAGGAACTAGGTCAGGTACCTGGCAGCAGGAAAGAACCTAGCCAGGTTCTCAATATCCTTTTTCACATCTAAAATGAGTCTTAGCTATTACAATTTTAACTAGATAGGCGCATTCATTTAGATTAAGCATACTAAGAGTTGGCTTAGGTCTCTTTTCTCTAAATCAACTCGTATTATCACTTTACATGCTATAAAAGGGGGACTACCACTAGATTTAAACACTCTGAACATTGGAGAGGACACACAGGAAAAATTGTTAGACATATCGAAGAATTCAAAGAGAAACATAGTGAATACTAAGAATATTGTGAGGTGCTTAAGTTAATAAATTGGTTAATTACAAAGGAGGTGTAGATATGCTTGGTTGCCAAGTAGATCAGGTAGGTCATTCTGAAAGCATGATTTCAACTATCCTTCCTTCTCTCTCTTTTCTTTTATTTGATTGTCTTATTCAGTCTCGGATTTGAGAAAAGATAAAATCTGTAATTAGTTTAAACCTGCTAGCTATAATTATTCAAATTGCTTCTTTGAATTCCTTTAGGCTAACATTGTATTTTTAGATTTATTATCTGATTAGGTTGGTCTTAATGTGCTGCATGCCTGTTGTTTTGAGTGTAATGGGGTTTTAGTTTCTCGCATTGACTAGTAAAGGCTGTCAGGGATGATAGTCAATGACGTGATGCACTCCATCACATGATCGTACTATCATCCCTGAATCTAGATCCTTGGTTTAAGCCTACAAAGTCAAATGGTCCCCATTCCAGGGATTATTTAGAGGACCTTTTCAAAACCTCTTTGAAATGAGTTAATTGTCCCATTCAGTTCATTGTTCATCTTAGATAATAGATTTGATTTTGCAAGTTTTTCTAAAAACTCACTAGTGACTTATTAACTAAATTTATTATTTTTTTAATCATTAGATCTTTTTGCATTGGTGAGCTTTGAGATCTTAACAATAGTTGTGTTTGGGTCAGAAACATGGACCCTGTACTAACCTAGGAACCTAGTTGGGTTCTTAATTGGACTAGCATTGTAATCTAGTCTCTTGGCCCACCCAGAAAAACTACTGGGGAGTTAGGCAAGAAAACTAGGCTTAGCACTGGCCCAAGATCATAGATCAAGGCTGCTGCCTAGCTCTTTAGGCTAGGCAACCCACTTTCTGTCATAGTCTGATTCATCTTCTACTGAAAATAAAAAATAAAATCCAAACACACACCTAGCAAGTGGGTCTAACCATTCATAGGGGACTGTGTCTAGGATTTCTACCTGTGGTCCTTACAATAGTCAAGAAATATGACAATATATTTAATGCAACTTACAAAAGAGTTCAAGTAAAAATACAATGGTTTAATTTTGGATATCAAAGTTCTTCAATGTCGTTCATGTTTTGAAGTTGTGCATGATGACCAGTTCCTATATTTCTACTTGAAGTGGTGGCCTCTCTTCATATATTCATATGATCGCATTGCTACCCTTTAACTTATGTGCATTTTTAATTTAAACCTTAGAATCAAAAACCAATTCATAAAGTGACCACACGGTCCACTCAAAAGTTGGGGCTAGACACATAGACAAAAGCATAGATCTACCTTTTGGGGACGGGTGTCCCTAGCATAGGTGACTGCAGTTGCAGGCGAAATTTAAAATTTTATATAAAAAATTTGAAGATTTTTAAAATGGTATGGGTACCCATGAAAACTGATTGACATGTATAAAATATTAGGGGCTCAAAAGATAAGGACACTAGTGTATAAAATTTCTTGTTCTGCCACTACTTAGACTATTAAAATGGCATTGGTGTAATGCCCAATTAGCATACTTATTTGGGCCTAGTTACAAAGGATTATTACTTAAAGCCATTGAATGCATCAATCAAGATTGCGCACTAAACTTTCATGAGATCATCACTCAACCACATCAATATCATAAAGGCCGAAGTAAACTACTATTCCAATGTAGAAAAACGAAAACTCTTATATGGAGCTTGTGATAAAGCTAGAGCATTTGTTTGTTGTTGAATTGTGTTTACCATTGCTCTCCTCATTCTAACATTTGATTATTATATATCAATGAAATCAGCTACCCTTGAACACAATGGACAATAGGACCCTTCATTATGACTTCCAGTGCCTCTACAATAAACAATTAAAAACAAAACACAATGACCCAACTAACTAATTAAGCCACCAAGATTTAACAAAATAATATTAGCATGATTTTATAATTGAAAAGAAACATCTCATGAGAGTAACCTTTTGAAGGTCAAGGAGATGGCAGGGTTGGTGACAGTATAACCACCATCAACCATTAAGTTAAACCCATGGACAAGCTTAGCCTCATCACTAGCTAAATGCAATGCTGCATGAGCCACATCCATTGCATCCGGTGCAGCCCCCTTGAGCACCGCGGACTCCGTGATCACTTCGTCCAATGTGGCCTTGTCGATCCCCAATGAATCGGTAAGTATTGGGGTAGACACAGCACAAGGAGATATCGCATTCACCCTTATCCCATATTGTCCCATCTCGATGCATAGATTCTTCATCAAGCCCACGATCGCATGCTTTGACATGGTGTATGCATGTGAGGTCTCTCCACATACCACTGATGCTAGACTCGCAATGAAGAGTATCACTCCGCTCTTCCTAGGGATCATCACCCTTGCGGCATGCTTCACTCCTAGGAATGCACCATAGACATTGACGTCAAATACCTTCTTAAAGTTCTCGTTGGTGGTGCCTAATATGGTTTTATCCAAGTCTCCTGAAAATTTTTTAACGTCAACTATCAGTGTCAAATGGTCATTCCTACAAGGCTCCATGTAAAAACCAAGTCATATTTGACAATGTTTAATTTGTTTCCTCAACAAATAAATTCTATATATTTTACTACAAGTAATATATACAATAAACTGACTCGAAAACTAAACAAAGCAAACTCATTATTCATGGTTTAGCTGGGTTCATAAGATTTTTGGACAAGGTCAAAACTTATGAACCCATAGCAAGTTGGATAAGGAGGGTAAGCCTCCACATAAATGGGACCAAAATTTACATTAGATGGGATTTGAACCCCCTAACCACTATTAGAGATGGAGTTACTTCTTAAAAATTTTCTTCTATATACACGCATGGATCTATATTCATATTCAAATCACATTTTCTTAATTCTTACCTTGAATATGGTTCTATAGTGCCAAAAATTAATTAAGAGTTTGGTATTTGGGGTTTTTGGGTGGGGGGTGGTGAGCGTAGGTGAGGGGATCTTTGGTGAGGTCTAATTTGATATCCTCCATTCCTAATAAAAAAGAATAAAAAAATTACTTAAGAGTTTGGTATTTAGGGTTTAGGGCGGGGGTGGGGCAGGGGATCTTTGTTGACTGTTGAGGTCTAATTTGATTTCCTCCCATTCCCAATAAGGAAGAAAAACATCAAAGTTGATTTCTAGTAGAAATTGATTAGAGAGTTTGGTATTTCAAAGGGGAAAGAATAAGATCCCAATTTCCTTGGTTAGGGTCTAACTTGATTTATCAAAAAGGAAAAATTAAGAAAAATCAAAGTTGATTTTTACATTTAATTTGACCGTACTACATCATGCATTACCTGAAATGCCTGCATTGTTGACGTAATGTCAAGTTTGCCATACTAGGAGATAGCTAGATCGACCACATTCTTGACACTGGTATCATCAGTAACGTCACAATGGGCATAGGAGATAGAAGAACTGTCAGAGTAATTAGTGCCCGAAGCGATGTCATTGCACAAAGCTCTACCCTTCTCGTCTTGTACATCGGCAATTATTACATTGGCACCATGTTTAACAAAGAGCCTAGCTGTCGCCTCGCCAAAACCACTTGCACCTCCCATTATGATAGCCACCTTTCCTTTTAACCTGTGCATGGGCAGTACAAAAAAGATCAGATCTATGCATTTCTTTCTTTCTTTCTTTCCTAGAGTGAGTGCTGGCTAAAAACGAACTTTTTGGCATGATCGGTACCCTTCAAGAGATTTGAGTACCGCCGGGATCAGAAACATCATTTATATTGACGTACACATATTGCATGAAAAATAACCCATTACACTTTTTTCGGGCACTTTGTGAAACTGAGTCGTCGTTAACCGCTCTTCCTAGCTAGGATAAATTTCTGCAAAAATTGTAGGCTGCAAATGAAGTACCCTTTACGGATCTTATTATCATGGGATGAGGCTTCCATTGTATCTGGTTTTATTCTTTTCTGGAAATTGTAACACACTTACCAATGGCTTAGAAAATCAAAAACAATTTGATGGCCTTCTTTTCTGCAACATGCATTTTTTTCCCCGTTTGCACACTTGCCTAAACTAGGTTGCTTGGGGTCTTAAGTTTGAGTTCATGCGCATTGTTGTTGTCCAATGACATATCCAAAAATTCTAAAATCAATGTCCCTACTGTCAAACTTTCCCTGCTTTTATTAGTATCATAGTTGTCGCGGTCATAATTTCTAAATTTTTTACGTTCAATTTACAATATGTTGGATCCTAAAGTTGTTGGATGCACCTTAGTTATGACATGCACTCCAAGTTATTTATCTATTTATATTTTTGTTATGGATACATTCCATTTATTTTTTTCATCTTCGATACTTTTCATTTAACTAGATTAGTCTAATAGAATTTGCTCATAAAAGATAGAATTCCACCAGTACACATTTTGTCTCCTAACAATTGTTAGTTAGCTTGTTCGAAGGGGAAGGAGGACAATACAGGATGCAGGGGACCCTAGCGAATTGAGGTAATGTATCTCAAGATAACTCGGGTGAATAGTAAACTACTGAAGTGCTCCTAATACTTCAAACAACAATTAAACTTATGATCTTAAATTCATGGGCCTAATACGCGACTTCTAAGTACTTACGCAGGAGTCCCCACCACGTTTATGGTGCATTTCTATCTTTAAGCGTAAAATGCCCAACCACTGTTCGATAGGCCACCTACAGAGTCAACCAATGGGCTATCAATCGGAAGAGAAGTAGAAACACTTAACAAATCAGGTCCAACATAGATATATATCACATGTTAACTAAGTTGACTTTTAGGGAACTTGTTGGTTTCTGAAAAATTCTACACCTCAAGGGACCCTTGTATTCTCAAGAAATGCCTTCATTACAAGCGTTGTGTTGAATGTTGTATGGCTTTGAATATAAACTTTTAGGGCCTATTTTTTTTCGCGATGAGATACAGTTATAAGCTATAAAAAATTGTAAGAAGTTGTAGAAAGCTGTAAGAAAATGTAATATAAAGAGTTATTGAATTGTTGAAGAGTTGTATAATGCAACTTGTAGACATGTATGCATATTATTGGTGTTTAATATATGATTTGTAAAATAACGTGTGATATATTAGTCATGTTTATGAAATAAATTTGATAGCATCAGTAAACAAATTATTTCTTAATATTATTGAAGCAAAATTTGTTTCTTTTACAAGGAATGTTTTGGATGAGAAACAACAACATTAAAATAATATACTTATTGAAAATAAACCTTTAACCAAGTAAATTAAACAACAATAAAATATATTAAACCCCAAAAATTTTTCCAATCAAAGTATCCTGCACTTAAGGTGATTTCTGATATCTACATTAGTTTGATCTTCCAATAAGCAAAGTATAACCCAAAAAAAATAAAATTTTATTACAAAATTAAATACAACTCTTAAAATGAAATCCTATTTTAAGTAAACAATTTTAAATGTAAATGTCTGATCAATACATTATTAGCAAGGAATTTTATAAAGCTTTGTATTATAATTTTAAGAGCATGTTCACTTATTTCAGGTATAATAAGATATATTGTTCATGTCGAAACCCAAATATAATTTACGTCATTAAATTCTGTTTTTATGTTCATATAAATGCTGTGTTCATAACATATTCACAAATTCTGTATATTGTTAGTATAATAAAAAAATATATACATATTTCTGTAATTACTAGAACGAAAATAAATGAATGTTATACAAACATCTATATGGGATGTAAGAAGATGTAAGCGGAAGCAAGGAGATGTAAGAAGATATAAGATATATTAGAAAATGTAAGAAGCTGGAAGGATTATGTTAAGGATCTAAGGAGTTATAAGAAGATATAAAAAACTAGCTATAAGCTGTTAGCTAACTCCTCCCAAATGCAAAAAGAACAGGACCTTAGTTCTCAAAAACACATTATATAGACCTTGGGTTCTGAACAACGTACGTGTTAATCTCATTATCGTTGACAATAATGATCCACATTATTGCCTGGGTATCTTGGCGTCCAATTGCTAAATTTTTTTTTTAAAAACTTCTATGTAAAAATCAATAAAATGTTTATAAGAGAATTCTATACAAGCCTATAAACTTTTGTCAAAAGACACCCATGAAAATAATTGATGCCAGTTAAATTAAGTAAAATTTAAAATTTGACATCCATATGTAAAATTTATGGATCCATCACTGATGACACAACTTGCAAACTTAAAATTTGAAGCAGTTAGTGAAAAAGTCACTGTATAAATAATAGATTAATATTAATAAAACAGCAAATGAGCTCAATAAAAAATTATTTTATTGAGGCAAGTTTATGAATAAATTTTAGTATTTCTCCGAAAATTAGTGCTTCATCTATTGTTACGGATCATAAATAACTAAAGGAATATCTTTTATACCTTTTCTATTATTAGTAACCATAAAAATTTAAAGTAATGTTGCATTTGGTATTGAAAGACACACCTTAAGGCCTGCACTACAAAACTGAGATCCATTTTGGTTTTGGCGAAACACAATACTACCCTGTGTAGTCTCACATTGATGAGCACGAAAGAATGAATATATATATGAATTTTTACTTTGTAATTAGAGGGACTAATCATTGGGCAAGCGGTCTACAAAAGCTTTTTCAGAAAACATACTTTAATGGATTACAATTTTTTTTTGGGGGGGGGGTCTAGTATACTTTAGCAAATTTCTGTCATGAAACTGAGTTTTGAATGTAAATTTTGCACACACAGCATGAGAATTTTATTAGCTAAGACTTCAGGCATATAGGACATAACTCAATTGGCCATCATTTCAATATGTCCAGATCACTAGGCTTCAACCCCTAATAACAATGATTCCTGCATGAGGGAAATTATTGAGAGAACAGTATTTAGCCTAGTATCTCATCATGACCTCTGTTTTGCTCCCACCCCTGATTGTGTCGGGGGTAGCAAGAAGGAAGGGAGGGAAATAGAGATTAATTAATTCAATTAACCGTGCTTGAGAAGATTAAGGGGCAGAGAAGGAAATACTTCAAACCCTTCACCCCTATTACCTGGATTTTTCTCCCCCTGCTCGCAAATTGGGGTGGGGGAGCCGAAGATTTTTAGTGAATCAACTCACTTTTGCTTTAATCTCTTCATTTACAAATCCAAATTAAGTAAAGATTATTGGCCTTGTTCCCAGCTATATTAACTTCCATTTCGATCCCCTCTATTTTCCAAACAAACTCTTCCTGTGTCACTAAACACGATTAGGTAGCCCACTTGCTATCTTTAAAAATAACAAAAACAAAGATTTAATAAAATATTTTAACATGTGTTGGGCAAAGTAAAATGGAAAGAACGACCACGGCAATAAATCAAAAGAGTTATTAGCAGATGCTAAGGGGGGAGGAACGAAACATACGTCTTAGCGGTTGGCGCGGTAGTAATTGATGACGTGCTGCTCATTTTCTCTCCCTTCTTATTTTTCAATCTTTCAGTAAAAGAAGTTTTTGGCAGCAATCTGCTCAAACTTTGGACATTAGTTGCTTTACAAAGACCCAAACATGGCTTTCCACGTGTGTGTGTGTGTATATATATATATATAGATTATATTGTCTGAGATGGGGATGGAAGCACCAGGATATGCAGTACAGTTTAAATGCAGGATAAATAATTAAAAGAAAAGGGTATATGCTAATCAAGTCTATCTACCAATGACACCCCAGCGGGCCCCCACACCCCCTAAAAAAGGGATGACAAAATACATATTTGAACACATTGTCAAAATTAAAAGCCATCAAGCATTGTGAACCACTGATTCTTTCTGGAGACCATCCGCGTTTAACCTATTCATATTTAATTAATTGGGATGAGGGTTTTGATGAAACAATGTCACTTAAACTTTATTATAAGATAAGTAAAAATATTGGATTTTGTCCAACTTTTACATGCATCGTATCAGAAAATCTCTTGAGAACTTCTTGTATTAGTCGTAATGTTTGCATGATGGGTACATGAAAGTGTTCCAGCGGTATTTTTCTTGCACTTCACATAGAGGCGAGGGTCCAAATCTCATCGTAGATGTGGGATTAATATTTTTTCACTGCACCTGTGGCATGTTTTATGCCTTCCCTATTAAAGTATTCTCATAAGAGATGAGCTCATCAAGTGGCGAGCTTACCGATTAAAAAAAAGAGGTTATATTTTACCTAGTTGGTGCTTCTCCTTGGGAAATGATTCTCTTTTTGGGCTGTACGGGCGTCTTCCAAAGTTTAAGCCCTAGTCACAACACATGGGGAAGGATATTGTCTAATTATTGACACCCAAAAAAAAAAAACAACATGTGAGAAGAAATTCTGGCCCATGCCAAGAAAAAGTAACAATGCAATGTGGAACGAAATTTGCGGGCTTCTGTATCAGTGAGGAGTTTACAACTCTAAGATTTCATTGCTTCTGGCATGAATGAACTATGCTCATATAATATTCTTGGCAAAACCATAGAAATTATTCTGATGATTTCACTTTAATGGTGTGCTTGGCAGTGTTGAAAACCATTTTCCTAAAAAATGATGTTCCATGTAAGATGGTTTTTCATGTAAAATGATTTTCAACTCTTATTTTCAATTGTCTGGTTAAAGGGAAAATGAACTTTCTGGATAATGAGTTTGATAAGCAAATAATAAGCAAAAAAGTTAAAAATAATTTTCCTTAATTTTCGAACCATATGTCGAGGAAATAGACATGGAATACAAAGAGTGTGAGACCATGTGAGAGCCTAAGAAACATAAAATCAACTTACACTCTATTCAAAGTGAAAATATTTTCCTTCATTCTAGGGAAAAAATCATTTTCTCCTGAAAATGAATTTTTCCTCCTTGTTTTACCAAACACTGTAAAACAAGAAAATCATTTTTCAGGAAAATGATTGTCACCCTTACCAAACACACCCTAAGTGTCACTCGTGGACTTTTTGTTTTTTGGACGGGTGTGCTTGGTTTATAAGTTATATTGCTTATAGTGGAAACCTTAAAATCAAACTTGATTTGGGGGTGAATACTGAAATTTTGAGAACATAAGATCTTGGTTTCTAATTTATTTCTCAGCTTATTGAATGTATTCTTTGTATTCCATCTAAGCCTCCAAAAAAGGCGAGTCTATTCCTATTTGTTTTACAGGCTTCGTTTCAACATTTGGACAACTTCAACTATTCTCAACCTCTTCCAAACATTAACTGCTAACCTCAACTACTCTCAACTATTCTCATCTGCTTTTAACTGCTCCCAACTGCTCACAACTACTTCTGGTATCTTGCAAATGCTACTCATATGTTGGTGGGTTATTTTAACGCCATAAATGAATTTTACATATCTGAGTGTGAACAGTCATTGAAACATGATAGATTGATGTTTAGGCTCTTCAATATTTCGAGAAATGTTATTTGATTATCGGCTTAAGAATTAACTGAAGCAGATGAATAATCGACCAAAATATTTGAGTACAATGTTAGGAGGACCATTTTAACTTTGACTAAAAAAACATGTGTCGTCTAGCAAGAAAAACAAAATAATAATATGGGCAAACCTGTCATTGATTCTATCGAGCTCAAATTGGAGGCAGTCTATAAACAACTACCCTTAATTTTTTTGGGTAGGAAATTATGACATCGTTGGACCTGGCAAAACTGACCCGAGTCCCGAGGCCCGAAACCCAATAACTCGGACCCATACTCGAATCGACATCCAAAATGGAATGAACTGATTTGGAACCGAACACCCGAATTAATTCGACCCATAACCGAACGCAACCAGAGATCTAGTATGAACTGAGATGACATAGACCCGTAACAATCCGACCTAATTCAAACCCGATCTATAGTGATCCAATCTCAAAGTGAACCGAATGTGAACAATTCGAACCCGAACCGAATCGTACCCGATTTAAAACCGATCTAATTCTTACCCGATTCAATTGTACCCGAACAAAAGCTGAACCTGAGTATACGCGACCCGAATATAACCCGGATCAAGTGAGTTACTGAGTTTAAGGGAGATTTTCAATTTTTAGTTTTTTTTGGTTAAAATTCTAAAATTATTATTAGTAGTGACTTTTTTTTGGGTTTTAGACTCTTGAGGGGGAGGGGAGAGAGATTCTAAATTTTTCAAACTCAATTATTTGAGCTTAGGAGAGAAAAGCAGAATAACTTAGGAGGGAAATTTCACAAATGAAATCAAATGGAAAATTCAAGAGGAAAAAATAAAATGGTTAATAGTTTTAAATTTTTAAATTGATAGACATGTAGTAAAAATATAAGAGAAAATTTTTTTTATCAAAATAAGAATTAAGAAAAGATAAGCATAATTAACAAATTATTAACTTATTAGGATTTAGCAATTCTATTTTACTATTTCATTCACTTAATGACTTAAAGCATGCTAGTGTTTATAATATCATTCCGTGACCACAATAAAAACTACTGTACAACTGATCTACAATCCTAAATCATCTTCATAACATGTCGAACTCTGCATAATTATATTTAGGAATAAATGTTTGCATATGAACTCATCATAATGTGACTCATTTGAATTTTGGACAATTAAATTCCAAGTCTTTAGTTTCGACAACAAACATTCACAATCACATAAATGTAATGGCATAATACTAATTAACACATTCTCATATATTGTAATTGCTTTTGAGTTTTTAGTCATTGGACACATGTAGATCAAGTTGCTAATCTCACAAAGACAAATCTATGGATCTTGTTGTATGATCATCTAACGAGCTATCAAAACAAATTGAATCAATTATTGAAAATGCTGACTTGATCCAAACTATTTTTATTTACCAACTCCTAATATGGAAAAAGTGAAGTTATGAACCAACAACGGAGTCAAAATAAAAAATTTATTATTTCTTTCTTTTTTTGGTCATTTTTCAAGGTAATTTTGGTATTGAGTCTTACAAATGAGACAATTGACTCATGATTGACATTACGTTAGTTCACTGGTTTTGTTATAGCATGACCTCAATTGAGATACTTGAACCTTGACTTAACAGCCCATAATTCTTTGTTTAATTGCATGGCGCATATGATATACGCCATGCATGGGTTGTATTTGTATCTTTCTAACTTTTATAGTAAATTTATAACTAAGCCCTAAAAATTTCCATTACAAAAGTCCCTTTTGATTTTACTTGAACATATACACATATATTATAATATAAATATATATATATATATATATATTATATATTATATATATATATATATATGTATATATATATATATAGATATATATTTTAGATATCTATATATTAGTTAGTATATATATATGCAGGACCTCTAAGGATCTCTAGTCCTACCTCCTATTTGGTAGTATTCATATCTTATCTAAAAATTTCTTCACTATAGTGAACCATGGATTGAGTTCTTTATGATTAATCAGAAAATGCTCTACTTAGTCCAATGATAGAAATTTTATAAGAATTTGAATTTGCTCATGGAACCAAGTTTTGTACATTGGCCAAATTCACTAGTCAATGCTAAGTAATGCTAATTTATCCAAGTCCTTTGGTACAGTAGTAAGACATACTATGCTTCTCTAGAGTTAATCCATGTTTGCTTTTGAGGTTTCTTGGAAGCAGAGAATGAGCAAGAGGATGGAGAATAGCAGTGAGAAAAGAGAGAAAATAAGACCTACGCTTATATTCCCTGTATATCATATGTATATATATACAACCCTTAAATGTCGGTAAACACTTGGTGTTCACCAAGAATTTAAAGAAATAGAAAATTACATTTTTGGAAGAGGGAGATCCTAATACAAGATATCTAAAAATAAGAAAATACAAAATAAGAAAATACAGATGTGATTCTTCTACACCCCCCCGTCAAGTTGGGCTTGGGGAAAAACAAGACCCAACTTGCAACTGAGATAATGATGTCGATGCGAGGATAAGGGCTTGGTGAATATATCTGCTAGTTGCTCCTTGCTGCTGATGTGAGACGTCTGCAGGAAACCTTCTTGAAGTTTGTCTCGTACATAATGGCAATCGATGTCCAAATGCTTGGTGCGATTGTGAAATACTGGATTTGCGGCAATATACTGTGCAGCCTTGTTATCACAAAATAGTGTAACTGGGTATGATACTGGAATTTGAAGATCGCGGAGAAGGTTTGAGAGCCAAACAAGCTCGCTTGTAGTGTCAGACATAGCTCGGTACTCTGACTCGGCAGAAGACTTAGACGTGGTCTTTTGCTTTTTTGTTTTCCAAGAAACTAAGCTTTTTCCAAGAAACGTACAATATCCAGTCAAGGATTTTCTAGTGAATAAACAGGTGCCCCAATCGGCATCAGAATAAGCATGAAGAGCCAATTGGTTTTGGGAAGGGTAGAATAGCCCGACATTGATTGTGCCTTTCAAGTATCTGGCTAGATGTAATGCTGCAAGCATGTGAGGCTCACGGGGGGTGCTTAGAAACTGACTTAAATGTTGGACAGCATACGATATATCTGGTCGAGTGAGGTTGAGGTATAAGAGACGACCAATTAGACGTCTATATGGTTCTGGATGAGACAATAAGGTGCCATTGTCAGTAGACAATCGTAGGTTGGTAGGGAGTGGAAAGGGAGGTGCCTTGCAGGCGGTAAGGCCAAGGTCTTGAAGTATGTCAAGGATGTACTTCCGTTGATGGAGGGTGATTCCATCCTCATTTCGGTATACTTCAATGCAGAGGAAGTATCTCAAGGTGCCCAAATCTTTGATGGTGAAGGCGTAATGGAGTTTTTGCTTGAGATCAGTAATAAGTGTTTCCGTCTCGCCGGTAATTAAGACATCATCGACATAAACAAGAACGACGAGGAAAGATCCAGATCCAAGGGTCCCTCTAGTGAATAGGGAATAGTCTTGTTTGGATTGTGTAAAATTTTCACTTATTAAAAATTGTGTAAAAGCTTTATTCCATTGACGGGAGGCTTGTTTAAGACCATATAGGGATTTATTTAATTTACAGACTTTGCCTTGTGCCTTATCATACCCATCTGGGGGTGTGATGTAAACTTCTTCATCAAGGGTACCATGGAGGAATGCATTATTGATGTCTAATTGATGAATGGGCCAGTTCTTGGCTGTGGCAATGGCAATTAATACTCTCACAGTTGGTAATTTGGCGACAGGAGAGAATGTATGCTTGTAATCCTTGTCCTTAATTTGGCTAAAACCCCTCACAACAAAACGAGCCTTAAATCGCTCTATGGTCCCATCTGGTTTAAATTTGATTTTATATATCCATTTGGAGCTAATGGCCTTTTTTCCTGGTGGGAGGTCGGTGATATCCCAGGTATGATTTGCCTCAAGGGCAGCCAATTCGTCTTGCATGGCTGTAACCCATCGAGGATCCGTGATGGCTTGAGCATATGTGTAGGGTTCTTTAATAGAAAGTACATTGTATAAGGAGGCAGTGTATTCATGGGGGTAATGCTGAAAATTATTTCTCTGGAAAATAGGATACAGGATAGGGTTTTTGGTGTTTATGGAGCAAGCATAATCCTGTAACCATTGCGGGGGTTTGTGAATGCGAGAGGTCCTTCTAGGAGGATCAGATTGAGGCTGGGATGATGGTAAGGCTGTGGGTTGATGGTTGGTAGGGAAGGAGGGAGAGTCATGGGGAGCAACTGGTATATATATATCATCAGTAGCAAGTAAGTAAGGTGGGGTGCTGCCAGTTTGTTTGTGAAATGGGAAGATGTTTTCATTAAAATGGACATCTCTACTAATAAACACTTGATGAGTTTCGAGGTCATATAGTCGAAAGGCCTTTTGGCCTAAAGGGTATCCTAGAAATATACACCGTCTGGCTTTAGAGGAGAATTTATCGCGATGTGCAGTTAATACTAATGCATAGCATAGACATCCAACTACCTTGAGATGAGATAAGTCAGGGGTCTGTTTAAAGAGAGCTTCAAAAGGGGAAATCCATTTGAGAAGGCGAGTGGGCATTCTGTTGATAATATAAGTGGCGGCAAGAATGCACGAGCCCCAAAACTTGGAGGGAAGATTGGCATGAATTTTAATGGCTCGTGCAGTTTCTACTAAATGCCGATGTTTTCTTTCTACCCTCCCATTTTGTTGGGGGGTTCTCGGCACACTCCTTTGGTGAGTAATACCATGCTTAGAGAAAATAGAAGTGCATAAGGTTTGAAATATTTCGGTTCCATTGTCAGATCGGAAGCATTTAACGGTGGTGGTAAATTGGTTTTGCACATATAAGATAAAATTTTGAATATGTGTGGAGACTTGTTGTTTATTCTGAAGCAAATAGACCCAGGTATGCCGAGTACAGTCATCCAACAATGTCAAAAAATAATACGCCCCACTAGTATCAGCCACTTTGTATGGTCCCCACAGGTCAACATGAAGAAGATCAAATGGTCTAGCAGCAATAGATGTGCTTAGGGGAAAGGGCAAACGATGAAACTTAGCTAAAAGGCATGTATCACAAGTAAATTGTTTATTAGCTTTAACCAATTCAGATACATCAGCAATATGAGTAAGTTTAGACAAGGATATGTGACCTAGTCTAGCATGAATAGTAGCAAGGTTTGGGGTATGTAAGGTTTTACAACTATCAGCAGTGCAAGTTTGCAGGGAAGATACATTATGTATATTTGTGACAGGGGTATTTAACACATACAACCCTACATCTCTGTGTCCAATGGCCATATGCTTGTCAGTAGTAAGGTCCTGGAAGATAAAGCCAGTCTTAGTGAACCAAGCAGTCAAGTCAGAGGTGTCTAGGAGTTTGCTAACAGAAAGCAGATTATGCTGAAATTCAGGGAGGAATAACACATCTGTGAGTATAAGCTTATTTCCTAAATGAACATCACCAACCGTCTTAACATGCTTTAGTGAGCCGTCAGGCATTTTAACAGAAATGGCATGAGGAAGTGTTCTCAGGTTTTGCAACAGATCAATTTGACAGCACATATGGTCTGTTGCACCAGTGTCTACTACCCAAGAAGTAACTTTTAATACTTTACTAGTAGTAAGGGACTGAAAGGAAACAATTTTACCTGATGGTTCATCGATATTGCCTGAGACCATATTTGCTGAAGTGCTCTGCCTATTCTGCAATGTTCTGATTACTTCTTGACAAATGGTGTTGATCAGAGTAGTATCAACTGGTGAATCTTGGATGGGGGTAGCTGGCTTGTCCATGTGGGCATTCTGGGAGGTAATATGTGCAGCAAGTTTGGTCTTGGATCCAAATTTCTCTCTGTACCAGTCTGGGTATCCATGGATCTTGAAACATTGTTCTGTTAAGTGGCCTTTAGTTTTACAATGATCACAGTAGCGCTCTGTTTTCCCTTTCTTGAGCTCCCTTCTTGCTGCAGTTCTAATGCTGGGTTTTTGTACATTGCAGGCTTCAATCTCCTGAGTTCCATGAATTATGTCCGTGAGTTGTCTCTGCTTTTCAATCTGATGGACAATATGATAGGCTCGATTTAGGTTTGGCAGAGGATCCATGGCAAGGATTTGGCCCTTCACGCTATCATACCCGGAATTCAATCCCATAAGGAATTGAATTAACCGGTTTCTTGCCTCCCTGTCTTGTAGCTTCTTTGGCAAACTGCATTTACATTTATCAAGAACTCCACATGCACACACAGGAAGGGAGTCTACATCTTGCAACTCATCCCACAATCGTTTTAACTTTGAAAAATACAAGGACAGGGGATCATTTTCTTGGGATATAAGGGAAAGATTTCTGTGTAATTGATATATGAGGGGGCCATTCGCCTCTCCAAATCTCTCAGCTAATTCTACCCATAATTCTTTTGCAGATTGGGCATACATGAAACTGTCAGATATGTCAGGGGTGAGTGAATTGAGGATCCAGCACCTTACCATATAATCACAACGGATCCATTTTGTTAATTCGGGTGAATCTTGAGTAGGTTTGGCAATTGACCCGTCGATGAACCCAAGCTTGGACTTTGCTCCCAACGCCATTCTGGCTGACTTGCTCCATCCAACGTAATTCGACCCATTGAAGGCCTTGAGTGTTAATTGCATGCCTGGATGATCCGACCCGGACAAATGAAATGGATCCCCTGAAGATTCTGTGGTTGATTTCTCAGTCTTGGCTTCCATTATGAACAATCTGGGTTCTGGGCAACTAGATTTTGGGATTCGGAAGTGAACCCAGGAAGATTAGTTAACCAAGAAAGGAATCGAACCCTGCCAAAAGGAAAGACGGGGGCTCAAGTGTATTCAGGAAAGCAATGAAGCAATTGAATGGTTTGGAGGCAAATTTGGAAAAAAAATTCCCTAAGATCGGCAACCATGGCGCTCTGATACCATGTTTGCTTTTGAGGTTTCTTGGAAGCAGAGAATGAGCAAGAGGATGGAGAATAGCAGTGAGAAAAGAGAGAAAATAAGACCCACGCTTATATTCCCTGTATATCATATGTATATATATACAACCCTTAAATGTCAGTAAACAGTTGGTGTTCACCAAGAATTTAAAGAAATAGAAAATTACATTTTTGGAAGAGGGAGATCCTAATACAAGATATCTAAAAATAAGAAAATACAAAATAAGAAAATACAGATGTGATTCTTCTACAATCCACAAACTCTAAGTACAACTTCTTTTAGCAATTTACTCTTGTGGTGCTTTTTAGCTGGAGCTCATATTCCAGGCTGGCCTCACTAGGGTTGTCTTGGTTTTGTATTTTGTTTCTCCGTTACTTGTTTGGTTGTTCTTTCTTCATGCACTCTATTCTTGATGGCTTCTCCAACTTGAATATCTTTGGCCTTTTGCTTTAAATCTTCCTTTGCCATACTTTTGCCTGGACACCCAAATCTTGTTGCCTCTGATGATAGAGTTGTAAGTTATGAGTATCCTCTTGATTGCTTCATTGTGTCTCTAAAACCTTAGAAAAGAAAATAGGCCTTGTTTATAGTAGCTTTTCTGAATGGGATGTACACATAACTCACTCCACTCGTATTTTGAAAAACTCCTTTTAGGCCATATTGATCGAGATTTTAGGGGATGTTTTCAACAGATTTGCTCTCACCCTCTCCCTATTTTAACTTTTATTATTTATTTTTTAAGTTCTTTTTTTTTTTAGCAGTCAAGTATTCGTTCACTACCATTTCAATGTTTTGATATTTGTAATTATAAATGCCTAAAAATGATGTCTCGATTTCTATAACATGTCGATGACTAAATTTATGCCCTAATCTGTGTAGTTGGGGACCCAGCAAGGAAATCGTCAATTTAGGTCTAGGAAAAAAAAAAGAAAAGAGAATATAGGCACAATGCATAAAAGCCCAGTCTGGCCCATGCTGCGCGAATAGAAAAACCTAGCCAAGTTCTGGTTTAAACTAGCTAAGAACTAGGTCGGGTGCCTGGCAGTAGGAAAGAACCTAGCCAGTTCTCAATATCCTTTTTTGCATCTAAAATGAGTCTCAACTATTACAATTTTATCTAGACAGGAGCGTTCATTTAGATTAAGCATACTAAGAGTTGGCTTAGGTCTCTTTTCTCTAAATCAACTCGTATTATCCCTTTACGTGCTATAAAAGGGGGACTACCCCTAGATTTAAACACTCCAAACATTGGAGAGGACACATAGGAAAAATTGCTAGACATATCGAAAAATTCAAAGATAAACATAGCGAATACTAAGAATATTGTGAGGTGCTGAAGTTAATAAATTGATTAATTACAAAGGAGGTGTAGATATGCTTGGTTGCTAAATAGATCAGGTGAGTCATTCTGAAGGCATGATTTCGACTATCCTTCCTTCTCTCTCTTTCTTTTATTTGACTGTCTTATTCAGTCTCAGATTTAAGAAAAGATGAAATCTGTAATTAGTTTAAGCTTGCCAGCTATAATTATTCAAATTGCTTCTTTGAATTCCTTTAGGCTAACATTGTATTTTTAGATTTATTATCCGAATAGGTTGGTCTTAATGTGGTGCATGCCTATTGTTTTGAGTGTAATGGGGTTTTAGTTTCTCGCATTGACTAGTAAAGGCTATCAGTGATGATAGTCAATGACGTGATGCACTCCATCACATCATCGTACTATTATCCCTAGATCTAGATCCTTGGTTTAAGCCTACGAAGTCAAGTGGTCCCCATTCTAGGGATTATTTAGAGGACCTTTTCAAAAACCTCTTTGAAATGAGTTAATTGTCCCTTTTAGTTCATTGTTAGTCTTAGATAGTAGATTTGATTTTGCAAGTTTTTCTAAAAACTCACTAGTGACTTATTAAATAAATTTATTTTTCTATCATTAGATCTTTTTGCATTGGCTAGCTTTGAGATCTTAACAATAGTTGTGTTTGGGTTAGAAAAATAAACTCTGTACTAACCTAGGAACCTAGTTGGGTTCTTAATTGGACTAGCATTGTAATCTAGTCTCTTGGCCCACCCAGAAAAACTACTAGGGAGTTAGGCAAGAAAACTAGGCTTAACACTGGCCCCGGATTCTGGACCAAAGCTGCTGCCTGGCTTTTTAAGCTAGGCAACCCACTTTTTGTCACAGTCCGATTCATCTTCTACTGAAAATAAAAAATAAAATCCAAACACATACCTAGCAAGTGGGTCTAACCATTCATGGGGGACTGCGTCTGGCATTTCTACCTGTGGTCCTTATAATAGTCAAGAAATATGACAATCCATTTAATGCAACTTACAAAAGAGTTCAAGTACAAATACAATGGTTTAATTTTGGATATCAAAGTTGTTGAATTAGTATATTCAGTTTTGATGACAACAAACCCAAGTGTAAAATGCTCTTAAGTAGTGTTGCTCCAAACAAAGTTCTCCAAACAGGCATACACTGTTATTTTCAATATGCGTCTTAACTTGTTTGCTGAATGTTGAGAACAAGTCTTAAGAACAGGTCTCATACCTTGATGACTCACGCTCAAGTCAAGAACAGCACCTCGATGGGTTGATTGTGTGTTAAGATCAGCTCCTGAACTCAAGCAATACAAGAACAACTTGGCAAACAGGCTAGGTGTTTCAAGGACAATCCAGCAAACAGGCCTTTCTGAACTCAAGCGATACAAGAGCAACCTGGCAAACAGGTTGGTCTAGGTGGTTGGGGCAGCGTATTCGTCTTGAACAAGATGACTGGATCTACAACAAGATGTCTTGGTAATTTAGGTTTTATTTTTTTTTAGACTCTTGTTAATATGCCAATCTTGAAAAGTCTCTAACTAACCACTCTTGAATTGGTTGCGCTATTTGCTTCAGAACACCAAGTTTGATCAACCCTGTAAATAGGGTACCTAGGGTGTTTCTGAACTGCAACGGCCAAACCCGGTCACTTTGGAATACTTATTTTGGTTGGCCAAAAGCTCTAATATATTTTGATAAAATTCCAAGACAGCAATTTAAGCTGTAGAAAATCTTTTGATATGAAAATCACTTGGGAGATTTGCAAAACTGATTTTGGAAAATATTTACCAAACCGAAAATATTTCTCTCTTATCCTTTGGAAAGTGATTAATTCAAAATTCAAGCTGAGATTCTTTTCCAGGTATTTCACAGCTATTTTTAAGGGGAAAAGATAGTCTTTTATCCTCCAAAATCAAATCCCTATAATATTGGGAAACTCTATCCTCATTGGATCTTTTAGTCGTTGGAATTCTCTGTGCTAAGCAAAAATCTCTCTTTGCTAAACATAGCTGATTTTATCACTTCTCCTTATTTTTGACCGTTGGATTTTTTGTTTAAAAACTCAACTTTTCACTCCCATTTAGAAGGGAAGAACAAACGAGAAACATACACAACATACGCAAAAAGGGAGAAGTGCAAAAGTGGTTTTTTCTAGTGAGAAGAATTTTTCGAGCTACTCTTGAGAAAAGAAAAACCGAGACAAGTTGTGTTTAAGCTGAACTTTCAAGATATTGGCATACTAGGACCTCATTGTACCTTACATCTGCTTAAATCAGAAGCACCCCTGTAAGGTGTTTTGTAACCCTGATCTTGGATCAGAAAAGTGAGTTAGTGGTCCTCAGTCGTGTGGACTTTGGACGTGTCCAATCTGGTGAGATTTGGACGTGGTGTAACCTTTCTTATAAAAGAAGGTTACGTGGTTGCAAGTTGTAACAAGGTGTGTTACATTTGTAACGTGTGAAGCCCGTTAGTGAAAGTGGTTAAATCCTACACGAGGTAAGTCGTGGTTTTTCACACCTCAGTTGGGCTAGAGGTGTTTTCCACGAAAAAATTGTGTGTGCTTTATTTCCGCATTTATCTTGTTGATTTTCGCCTTTGAGCAAATTGAAAACATCTGGTTCAAACAAGTCAAAAGGTTGTTTGTAATTCAAGAACAACCTCTGCAATCAGGAGGGTGTTTCTCAGTAAGTACGCGAAAATCGAACACCACAATTCACCCCCCTCTTGTGGGTAAGTACTTCTAAATTCAACAAAAGTTCTTCAGTGTCATTCGCGTTTTGAGGTTGTGCATGATGACTAGTTCCTATATTTCTACTTAAAGTGATAGCCTCTCTTCATATATTCATATGATCGCGTCGCCACCCTTTAACTTATGTGCATCTTTAATTTAAACCTTAGAATCAAAAACCAATTCATAAAGTGACCACACGGTCCATTCAAAAGTTGGGGCTAGACACATAGACAAAAGCATAGATCTACCTTTTGGGGACGAGTGTCCCTAGCATAGGTGACTGTAGTTGCAGGCGAAATTTAAAATTTTATGTAAAAAATTTGAAAATTTTTAAAATGGTATGGGTACCCATGAAAACTGATTGACACGTATAAAATATTAGGGGCTCAAAAGATAAGGACACTAGTGTACAAAATTTCTTGATCTGTCACTACGTAGACTATTAAAATGGCATTGGTGTAATGCCCAATTAGCGTACTTATTTGGGCCTAGTTACAAAGGATTATTACTTAAAGCCATTGAATGCATCAATCAAGATTGTGCACTAAACTTTCATGAGATCATCACTTAACCACATCAATATCATAATGGCTGAAGTAAACTACTATTCCAATGTAGAAAAAGGAAAACTCTTATATAGAGCTTGTGATAAAGCTAGAGCATTTGTTTGTTGTTGAAGTGTGTCTACCATTGCTCTCCTCATTCTAACATTTGATTATTATATATCAATGAAATCAGCTACCCTTGAACACAGTGGACAATAGGACCCTTTATTATGACCTCCAGTGCCTCTACAATAAACAATTAAAAACAAAACATAATGACCCAACTAACTAATTAGGCCAACAAGACTTAACAAAATAATATTAGCATGATTTTATAATTGAAAAGAAACATCTCATGAGAGTAACCTTTTGAAGGCCATGGAGAAGGTAGGGTTGGTGATAGTATAACCACCATCAACCATCAAGTTAAACCCATGGACAAGCTTAGCCTCATCACTAGCTAAATACAATGCTGCATGAGCCACATCCATTGCATCCGGTGTAACCCCCTTGAGCACCGCGGACTCAGTGATCACTTCGTCCAATGTGGCCTTGTCGATCCCCAATGGATGGGTAAGTATTGGGGTAGACACAGCACAAGGAGATATCGCATTCACCCTTATCCCATATTGTCCCATCTCGACGCACAGATTCTTCATCAAGCCCACGATCGCATGCTTTGACATGGTGTATGCATGTGAGGTCTCTCCACATACCACGGATGCTAGACTCGCAGTGAAGAGTATCACTCCGCTCTTCCTAGGGATCATCACCCTTGCGGCATGCTTCGCTCCTAGGAATGCACCATAGACATTGATGTCAAATACCTTCTTAAAGTTCTCGTTGGTGGTGCCTAATATGGTTTTCTCCAAGTCTCCTGAAAATTTTTTAACGTCAACTATCAGTGTCAAATAGTCATTCCTACAAGGTTCCATGTAAAAACCAAGTAATATTAGACAATGTTTAATTTGTTTCCTTAACAAATAAATTCTACATATTTTACTACAAGTTATAGATGCAATAAACTGACTCGAAAACTAAACAAAGCAAACTCATTATTCATGGTTTAGCTGGGTTCATAAGATTTTTGGACAAGGTCGGGACTTATGAACCCATAGCAAGTTGGATAAGGAGGGTAAGCCTCCACATAAATGGGACCAAAATTTACATTAGATGGGATTTAAACCCCCTAACCACTATTAGAGATGGAGTTACTTGTTAAAAATTTCCTTGTATATACACACATGGATGTATATTCATATTCAAATCATATTTTCTTAATTCTTACCTTGAATATGATTCTACAATACCAAAAATTAATTAAGACTTTGGTATTTAGGGTTTTTGGGTGGGGGGTGGGGAGCGTGGGTGAGGGGATCTTTGGTGAGGTCTAATTTGATATCCTCCATTCCCAATAAAAAAGAATAAAAAAAATTACTTAAGAGTTTGGCACTTAGGGTTTGGGGCGGGGGATCTTTGTTGACTGTTGAGGTCTAATTTGATTTCCTCCCATTCCCAATAAGGAAAAAAAAGATCAAAATTGATTTCTAGTAGAAATTGATTAGAGAGTTTGGTATTTCAAAGGGGAAAGAATAAGATCCCAATTTCCTTGGTTAAGGTCTAACTTGATTTATCAAAAAGAAAAAACTAAGAAAATTCAAAGTTGATTTTTACTTTGAATTTGACCATACTACATCATGTATTACCTGAAATGCCTGCATTGTTGAACAAAATGTCAAGTTTGCCATACTTGGAGATAGCTAGATCGACCACATTCTTGACACTGGTATCATCAGTAACGTTACAATGGGTATAGGAGATAGAAGAACTATCAGAGTAATCAGTGCCCGAAGCGATGTCATTGCACAAAGCTCTACCCTTCTCGTCTTGCACATCGGCAATTATTACACTGGCACCATGTCTAACAAAGAGCCTAGCTGTCGCCTCTCCGAAACCACTTGCACCTCCCGTTATGATAGCCACCTTTCCTTGTAACCTGTGCGTGATCAGTACAAAAAAGATCAAATCTATGTATTTCTTTCTTTCTTTCTTTCCTAGAGTGAGTGTTGGCTAAAAACGAACTTTTTGGCATGATCGGTACCCTTCAAGAGGTTTGAATACCGTAGGGATCAGAAACATCATTTATATTGACGTACACATATTGCATGAAAAATAACCCATTACACTTTGTTCGGGCACCTTGTGGAACTGACTCTTTGTTAACCGCTCTTCCTAGCTAGGATAATTTTCTGCTAAAATTGTAGGCTACAAATGGAGTACCCTTTACGGATTCTATTATCGTAGGATGAGGCTTCCATTGTATCTGGTTCTATTCTTTTCTGAAAATTGTGACACACTTACCAATAGCTTAAAAAATCAAAAAACAATTTGATGGCCTTCTTTTCTATAACATGCATTTTTTTTCCCCGTTTGCACACTTGCCTAAACTAGGTTGCTTGGGGTCCCAAGTTTGAGTTCATGCGCATTGTTTAGGGTTGTCCAATGACATATCCAAAAATTCTAAAATCAATCAGTATCATAGTTGTCGCGGTCATAATTTCTAAATTTTTTGGGTTCAATTTACAATATGTTGGATCCTAAAGTTGTTGGACGCACCTTAGTTATGACATGCACTCAAAGTTGTTTATCTATTTATATTTTTGTTATGGATACATTCCATTTATTTTTTTCATCTGCGATACATTTCATTTAACTAGATTAGTCTAATACAATTTGGTCATAAACGATAGAATTCCACCATTACACATTTTGTCTCCTAACAATTGTTAGTTAGCTTGTTTGAAAGGGAAGGAGGACAATACGGATGTAGGGGCCCCTAACGAATTGAGGTAATATATTTCAAGATAACTTGGGCTAATAGTAAACTATTGAAATGCTCCTAATACTTCAAACAGCAATTAAACTTATGATCTCAAATTCATGGGCCTAATACGTGACTTCTAAGTACTTACGTAGGAGTCCCCACCATGTTTATGGTGCATTTCTATCTTTAAGCGTAAACTGCCCAACCACTACTCAGTAGGCCACCTACAGAGTCAACCAATGGGCTATCAATCGGCAGAGAAGTGGAAACACTTAACAAATCAGGTCCGACATAGATATATATCACATGTTAACTAAGTTGACTTAGCCAGGTAACCCAGTTTACTTAGGGAACTTGTTGGCTTCTGAAAAATTCTGCACCTCAAGGGACCTTTATAGTCTCAAGAAATGCCTTGATTACAAGCGTTGTGTTGAATGTTGTATGGCTTTGAATATAGACTTTTAGGGCCTATTCTTTTTCGCGATAAGATACAGTTATAAGCTGTAAGAAACTGTAAGAAGCTGTAGAAAACTGTAAGAAGTTGCAAGAAGATGTAAGAAAATGTAAGGAGACGTAAGAAGATGTAAGGAGCTGTAAGAAGATGTAAGAAGCTTTAAGCAGCTGTAATGAGTTGTAAGGATAGATATAAGGAGTTGTTGAATTATTGAAGAGTTGTATAATGCAACTTGTAGATATGTATGCATATTATTGGTGTTTAATATATGATTTGTGAAATAACGTGAGATATATTAGTCATATTTATGAAATAAATTTGATAGCATCAGTAAACAAATTATTTCTTAATATTATTGAAACAAAATTTGTTTCTTTTACAAAGAATGTTTTGGATGAGAAACAACAACATTAAAATAATATACTTATTGAAAATAAATCTTTAACCAAGTAAATTAAACAACAATAAAATATATTAAGCCTCACAAATTTTTTTAATCAAAGTTTCCTGGACTTGAGGTGATTTCTGATATCTACATTAGTTTGATCTTTCAATAAGCAAAGCATAACCCCAAAAAAAAAAAAAATTTGTCACAAAATTGAATACAACTCTTAAAATGAAATCCTATTTTAAGTAAACAATTTTAAATGTAAATGTCTGATCAATATATTATTAGCAAACAATTTTATAAAGCTTTGTATTATAATTTTAAAAGCATGTTCACTTATTTCATGTATAATAACATATATTGTTCATATCGAAACTCAAATATAATTTACGTCATTAAATTTTGTTTTTATGTTCATATAAATGTTGTATTCATAACATATTCACAAATTCTGTATATTGGTAGTATAATAAAACAATATATACATATTTCTATAATTACTGGAACAAAAATAAATGAATGATATAAACATCTATATAGGATGTAAGAAGATGTAAGCGGAAGCAAGGAGATGTAAGAAGATATAAGATATATTAGAAAATGTAAGAAGCTGGAAGGATTATGTTAAGGATGTAAGGAGCAATAAGGAGATATAAGAAACTGTCTATAAGCTGTTAGCTAACTCCTTCCAAATGCAAAAAGAACAGGGCCTTAGTTCTCAAAAGCACATTATATAGACCTTGGGTTCTGAACAACGTATGTGTTAATCACATTATCATTGACAATAATGATCCACATTATTGCCAGGGCATCTTAGCGTCCGATTGCTGAATTTTTTTTAAAAAAATTCTACATAAAAATCAATAAAATGTTTAAAAGAGAATTCTATACAAGGCTATAAACTTTTGTCAAAACACACCCATGAAAATAATTGATGCCAGTTAAATTTAGTAAAATTTAAAATTTGGCATCCATATGCAAAATTTATGGATCCATCACTGATGATGCAAGTTGCAAACTTAAAATTTGAAGTAGTTTGTGAAAAAGTTACTGTCTAAATAATAGATTAATATTAATAAAACAGCAAACAAGCTCAATAAAAAATTATTTTATTGTGGTAAGTTTATGAATAAATTTTAGTATTTCTCCGAAAATTAGTGCTTTATCTATTGTTACGGATCATAAATAACTAAAGGAATATCTTTTATACCTTTTCCATTATTAGTAGCCATAAACATTTAAAGCAATATTGCATTTGGCGTTGAAAGACACACCTTAATGCCTGCACTACAAAACTGAGATCCATTTTGGTTTTGGCCAAACACAATACTACCCTGTGTAGTCTCACGTTGATGAGAACGAAAGAATGAATATATATAAATTTTTACTTTGTAATTAGAGGGACTAATCATTGGGCAAGTGGTCTACAAAAGCTTTTTCAGAAAGCATACTTCAATGGAATACAATCTTTTTTTTGGGGGGGAGGTCTAGTATACTTTAGCAAATTTCTGTCATGAAAATGAGTTTTGAATGTAAATTTTGCACACACAGCGTGAGAATTTTATTAGCTAAGCCTTCAGGCATATAGGACACAACTCAGTTGGCGATCATTTCAATCTATCGAGATCACTAGGCTTTAGCCCCTAATAACAATGATTTCTGCATGAGGGAAATTGTTGAGAGAACAGTATTTAGCCTAGTATCTCATCATGACCTCCGTTTTGCACCTACCCCCCTATTGTGTCGGGGGTAGTAAGAAGGAAGGGAGGGAAATAGAGATTAATTAATTCAATTTACCGTGCTTAAGAAGATTAAGAGGCAGAGAAGGAAATACTTCAAACCCTTCACCCCTATTACCTGGATTTTTCTCCCCCTGCTCACAAATTGGGGTGGGGGAGTAGAAGATTTTTAGTGAGTTAACCCTCTTTTCATTTAATCTCTTCATTTACAAATCCAAATAAAGTAAAGGTTATTGGCCTTGTTCCCCACTATATTAACTTCCATTTCGATCCCCTCTATTTTCCAAACAAATTCTTCCTGTGTCGCTAAACATGACTAGGTAGCCCACTTGCTGTCTTTAGAAAAAAAACAAAAACAAAGATTTAATACAAATATTTTAACATGTGTTGGGCAAAGTAATATGGAAAGAACAACCAGGGCAATAAATCAGAAGAGTTATTAGCAGATGCTTAGGGGGGAGGAATGAAACATACGTCTTGGCGGTTGGTGCGGTAGTAATTGATGACGTGCTGTTCATTTTCTCTCCCTTCTTATTTTTCAATTTTCCAGTAAAAGAAGTTTTTGAGAGAAATCTACTCAAACTTTGGACATTAGTTGCTTTACAAAGACCCAAACATGGCTTTCCACATCTATATATATATATATATATACACACACACACACACATACACACACACACACACACACACACACACACATATATATAGATAATACTGTCTGAGATGAGGATGGAAGCACCAGGATATGCACTACTGCTTAAATGTAGGATAAATAATTAAATGAAAAGGGTATATGCTAATCAATTCTATCTACCCATGGCACCCCAGCGGCCCCCCGCACCAAAAAGGGACGACAAAATACATATTTGAGCACATTGTCAAAATTAAAAGCCATCAAGCATTGTGAACCACTAATTCTTTCTGGAGACTGTCCGTGTTTAGCCTATTCATATTTAATTAATTGGGATGAGGGTTTTGGTGAAACAATGTCACTTAAACTTTATTATAAGATAAACAAAAATGTTGGATTTTGTCCAACTTTTATATGCATCGTATCAGAAAATCTCTTGAGAACTTCTTATATTAGTCGTAATGTTTGCATGATTGGTACATGAAAGTGGTCCAGTGGTATTTTTCTTGCACTTCACATGGAGGCGAGGGTCCAAATCTCACCATAGATGTGGGATTAATATTTTTTCACTGCACCTGTGGCATGTTTTATACCTTCCCTATTAAAGTATTCTCATAAGAGATGAGCTCATCAAGTGGCGAGTTTACCGATTAAAAAAAAAGAAGTTATATTTTATCCAGTTGGTGCTTCTCCCTGGGAAATGATTCTCTTTTTGGGATGGAGGGGCGTCTTCCAAAGTTTAAGCCCTAATCACAACACATGGGGAAGGATATTGTCTAATTGTTAACACCCAAAAAAAAAAAAAAAAACATGAGAGAAGAAATTCTGGCCTATGCCAAGAAAAAGTAACAATGCAATCTGGAAAGAAATTTGCGGGCTCCTTTATCAGTGAGGAGTTTACAACTCTAAGATTTCATTGCTTACAGCATGAATGAACTATGCTCATATAATATTCTTGGCAAAACCATAGAAATTATGCTGATGATTTCACTTTAATGGTGTGCTTGGCAGTGTTAAAAACCATTTTCCTAAAAAATGATTTTCCATGTAAAATGATTTTCAGCTCATATTTTCAATTGTTTGGTTAAAGGAAAAATGAACTTTCTGGATAATGAGTTTGATAAGCAAATAATAAGCAAAAAAGATAAAAATAATTTTCCTTAATTTTCGAACCATATGTCGAGGAAATAGATATAGAATAGAAAGAGTGTGAGACCATGTGAGAGCCTAAGAAATATAAAATCAACTTACGCTCTATTCAAAGTAAAAATATTTTCCTTCATTCTAGGAAAAAATCATTTTCACCTAAAAATGAATTTTCCTTCCTTGTTTTACCAAACACTGTAAAATAAGAAAATTATTTTCCAGGAACCCTACCAAACACACCCTAAGTGTCACTCGTGGACTTTTTTTAAAAAAAAATATGAGGAGGGGAGTGGTTGGTTTATAAGTTATATTGCTTATAGTGGAAACCTTAAAATCAACCTTCATTTGGGGGTTAATAATGAGATTTTGAGAACATAAGATCTTGGTTTCTAACTTATTTCTTAGCTTATTGAACGTATTCTTTGTATTCCATCTGAGCCTCCAAAAAAGGCAAGTCCATTCCTATTTGTTTTATAGGCTTCCTTTCAACATTTGGACAACTTCAACTATTTTCAACATCTTGCAAATGCTAACTGCTAACCTCAACTACTCTCAACTGCTTTCAACTACTCCCAACTGCTTCCAACTGCTCACAACCACTTCTAGTATCTTGCAAATGCTACTCATATGTTGGTGGGTTATTTTAACGCCATAAATGAATTTTTCATATCTGAGTGTGAACAGTCATTGAAACATGATAAATTGATGTTTATGCTCTTGAATATTTCGAGAAATGTTATTTGATTACCGACCTAAGAATTAACTGAAGTACATGAATAATCGACCAAAATATTTGAGTACATTGTTAGGAGGACGATTTTAGCCTTGACTGAAAAAGCATGCATGTGTTATCTAGCAAGAAAAACAAAATAATAATATGGGCAAACTTGTAATTCACAATAAAAACCCTAGATTTCTATCGAGCTCAAATTAGAGGCAACCCATAAACAACTACCCTTAATTTTTTTGTGTAGGAAATTATGACATCACTAGACCTGGCAAAACTAACCCAAGACCCGAAACCCAAACTGAACAACTCGGACCCATACACGAATCGGCATCCGAAATGGAATGAACTGATTTGGAACCGAACACCCGAATTAATCCGACCCATAACCGAACGCAACCCAAAATCTAGCATGAACTGAAATGACCTAGACCCATAACGATCCAACCCAATTCAAATCCATCCATAGTGACCCGATCCTAAAGTGAACCGAATGTGAACAATTCGAACCCGAACCGAGCCGTCCCAATTTAAAACCGATCTAATTCTTACCCGACTCAATTGTACCCGAACAAAACCTGAACCTGAGTATACGCGACCCGAATATAACCCAGATCAAGTGAGTAACTGAGTGTAAGGGAGATTTTCAGTTTTAGGTCTTTTTTGTTAATCTAAAATTACTATTAGTAGTGCCTTTTTTTTGGGTTTTAGACTCTTAGGGGGGAGAGATTCGAAATTTTTTAAATTCAATTAGTTGAGCTTAGGAGAGAAAAGCAGAATAACTTAGGAGGGAAATTTCATAAATGAAATCAATGGAAAATTTAAGAGGAAAAAATAAAATAGTTAATATTTTTAAATTTTTAATTTGATAGACATGTAGTAAAAATATAAGAGAAAAAAATATTTTGTCAAAATAAGAATTAAGAAAAGATAAGTATAATTAACAAATTATTAAACTTATTAGGATCTAGCAATCCTATTTTACTATTTAATTCACTTAATGACTTAATGCATGCTAGTGTTTATAATATCGTTCTGTGACTACCATAAAAACTACTGTACAACTGATTTACAATCCTAATTCATCTTCATAACATGTCAAACTCTACATAATCATATTCAAGAATAAATTTTTGCATATGAACTCGTCATAATGTGACTCATTTGAATTTCAGGCAATTAAATTCCAAGTCTCTAGTTTCGACAACAAATATTCACAATCACATAAATGTAATGACATAATACTAATTGACACATGCTCATATATTATAGTTGCTTTTGAGTTTTGAGTCATTGGACACATGTAGATAAAGTTGCTAATCTCACAAAGACAAATCTATGGATCTTGATGTATGATCATTTAACGAGCTATCAAAAAAAATTGAATCAATTATTGAAAATGTTGACTTGAGCCAACTTATTTTTATTTACCAACTGCAAATATGAAAAAAGTGAAGTTATGAACCAACACCCGAGTCAAAATAAAAAATTTATTATTCCTTTCTTTTTTTGGTCATTTTTCAAGGTAATTTTGACATTGAGTCTTACAAATGAGACAATTGACTCATGGTTGATATTACGTTGGTTCACTGATTTTGTCATAGCATGACCTCAGTTGAGATACTTAAAACTTGGCTTAACAGCCCATAATTCTTTGGTTAATTGTATGGCGCATATGATAAATGCCATGCATGGGTTGTATTTGTATCTTTCTAACTTTTATAGTAAATTTATAACTAAGCCCTAAAAATTTCCATTACAAAAGTTCCTTTGGATTTTACTTGAACATATATATATATATATATCTGTGTGTGTGTGTGTATACTATACAAGTAAAAAGAAGTGTTTTAAATATAAAACATAGACTTATAATGGTTAATGTATGAATTAAAAGAAAAGTATAAAATAAATGTGCTTGTCTACTTAAATGAGTTTTACCTTTCAAATATAATTAAAGAGTAATAATGAATACATTGAAAATATACACTGACCCGAAATTAATCCGATTTAATTTGTACCTGACCCGATTTATAACCGACCCGATATTCCCCCGAACATTGAACCGAATTCCACCCCACCCAAATTAGGCTCGACCCACACCTGATCCGAACTGGGCTACCGTAGACAACCCGAAACAGACCCGACCCAAACTTCACCCGAACCGAACCCGCACTCGACCCAAACATGGTTGGCTTGAAAGTGATCCAAACTCAAACTCAACCGGAACCCGACCCGAACCGAACCAAAACCCGACCTGTACCCGATTCGAATGACTCATTTGCTAGGTCTAGACATCACTCTCCTAAAATCGTAGGTTCGATGCTCCTAAAAAATCCTAAATGCTCACAAATTCTACATAAATGCGTGTTTAAAAGTGGTTGAACCCTTCCCGTTGCATATATCTAGATCTACTACATAGTAGTGTCAAAAAATAAATAAAGTGATTGCACAAAAAGATCAACGTCGATAACTATAAAATGCTCCTAATGCTCCCAATTGGTCTCCAACTGCTCATGACTATTCTCAATTGCTCCCAACAGCTCTCTACTGTTTACAGCAACTTGAAACTGCTAATTACTAATCAAATCGTTCACAACCACTTCCATTTTAAGTGCTCCCAAATGCTACCGGCGTATATAGTCAAAATCGAATTTTATGGAAGAACCTAATTTTAGTGCCCAATAATTTCTACCTAACATACTGCCTGAAATTTATCTGGCTTGAGAGAAATATGAAATTAAAAAAATTAGCTGGAAAGCCAACCCCACCCCTCGGGGGCCCCGATGAACATTTAGACATGTAGTCGCATAGCTGAGGGGCCCGTCACCAGTTGTTTCTGCTGTATTGCAAATTGCAGAAGCTTCGGGTTATCTAAGCTTATTAAATGAATTAAATTGCCAGTATGTTATGCATAGTTAGCTAAACTAGAAAAATTTACAAAACAGTCGGTTGAAATTTAATATGATAATTTTAGAGTCCTATGTTTTTGGATAAATATTTGTGTGACTATTCAAGTTTGAGTAATTATTTTATAGGATCATTTTCGACACAAAATTTTCATTTTCAAAATTTTCATTTTCAAGCTGAAAAATAACATGATACATAAAATGACACAAATGTCAATGATGTGATTGCAAAATAATAATGACAATAAATTATTATTATTATTATTATTATTATTATTATTATTATTATGATCATCTTGATCATCTATCCAGCACCACCACTGCCAAATCCATCCACCTCCTCCCAACACTAGGTACACCCACCACGACGGCACACACGCTAGCAGCCATCGGCGTTCCCAACCTTGCTGACCGTCACCCCTCTGTCCTTCCCCCTTCTGCTCCGCCTCTTAATGCCATATATAGCAACGACTAGCACCACCTCAACCACCCGCCTATCTCACTGCTCAATCACAACCGTCGCTACAGAATCCCACCAAGCCATCATCTAAGTTACCCTTCTGCTCACACTCACAGCACCTGCCCTCCCTAATCATCGACTCACCTCCCACAAGTCTTTGCTACACTAAACCCAATTATGTTTCCAAAGCTCCCAGCTTATCTCTCTTCTTCCTATCCCCTAAAAATCCTCTCCTTCCCTAGATTTTTCTGGCAAACAATCGACCAGTTTTGTCTCCAAATTCCATCTAAACCATCCCAAATCATCCCTTTCTACGAGGCACTCCCCTATTGCTGAGGAAGTCCTACAACAGGATACCCTGGGTCTGAGCAGGCTGCCTAACACCCCCACTTCCCACCACCAAAGCTAGCCGCGACCAAGATTGTACGAGTCTGGACCTACTGTTGGAGTATAAAAGTAGGTGTTGTTCCATATTGATAAAAATAAAGAATATAAAAGTAAATATTGTTCCATATTAATAAAATTAAAGGGTTTGAGCATATATATAACCTTGTAAGTTACTTTGCCCATTGCCAATTTGTTTGGGATTGGAACTTCATTGGAGCTTATATGTATGACTCTTTGTTTATGACCCAATTTATATAAAAAGTCTAATATGGTATCAAAGCCTTTTTGGCTGAAAAGTCTCGAGTTCAAATTAAATCTCAGCAGCCCCATATTGTTTTATTGCATATGGTAGTGGGAGCCTTTTACAACAACTACGCTTCAAATCCAAAGAACATTCACATGAGGGCGTGTTAGAGTCTAAATCTACTCCTAGGCCTTCAACCATCAGGTTAAGCTTTTGGTTGAGATTATTCTTAAACACTTGCATCTGGGTGGGGAAGGAGGGTTCCAATTGGGCCTAGGTTTGGTTCACTTGGTTGGAGTTAGGTGTGGAGTTTGGAGGTAGAGGAGAAGGGAGGAGGTGGCCAAGCGCAGCGGAAGAGAGCTGAGGAGGGTAGTGGTGGGGGTCGTTGAGTTCAATGGTGTGGGTGCGGTGGTGGTGGTGGTTGTGTGCTATGCCGGGAGGGTTAGGTGGATTCAGTGGATGAAGATGATGCCGAAGATGGATGAAGAAGAAGAAGAAGAAGATGATAATGATGATGATGATGATGATAATTATAATAAATAAATAAATAAATAATAATGTGATGATAATAATAAGAAATAAATACATAAATAATAATGAGCGTGTATGTGTGTGTGTCTATATATATATAGTCGTTATTATTATTTATTTTTTATTATTATTATTATTAATGAGATAAAAAATGTAAATATATAAAATTGTACACACACACATATATAATTTTGTTGTTATTGTTATTATTATTAGTTATTATTATTGAGTTACAAAATATAAATATATAAAATTCTACGCACGCATATATACAATTTTGTTATTGTTATTATTGTTATTATTGTTATTATTGTTATTATTTATAAGCTTATTATTATTGTTATTATTATTATTAGTGATGTTGTTGTTGCTGCCACATCATCATTCACAAGAAAAATGAAGGGCATTTGTGTCACTTCATGCGCCACGTCGTCTCTCAACCCAAGGAAAGCAAGTTTTCCATCAGAAATTACCCCAAAGTAATTACTCAAACCTTAATAGTCCCAAAAATATTTATCGAAAAAAGTGGATCTCTGAAATTATTATATCAAACTTTGATGGTTTTTTGTTCATGGAGCCATAACGTTAACATTAGAAACGAACTTTCACCGAAGTTGCAAATATTTGAAGTCAGTAAACAAATAATCTCCATGCGAGTCGCGGACTTAGGAAGCAGGCACATTAAACCAGTATTCACATGGTTTATCTACCGAAACATTTAACCAACTACTTCCTACTTATCTAGCATGGACCTTCCATCTATTGCTAATCCATCCAAATTTATGAATATACAGAGTAATAGTATCTATTGCTAATCCATCCATATTTATGAATATACAGAGTAATAGTGTGATCTCTATAGTGTAAATTCGTTTCAACTAAATGTTTAAGATAGATCCAATAGGGAACTCATTAAATGGGTGAAGAGTACTAAGATCCATTGATCCAAAGGTCTACAATATGCTAACTCCTGCAAAACAACACAAAATTTTGGTGTCTATTCAGAGATTGAGCCATGATGCTCAAGTTAGGCCTTGTTCTTTTTGTGGATAAATCAACTTACCCCACTCCTTCCTACTCTTTTCCACTCCTACACACTCCTTAAAATAAATGTCATTCCTTTCCACTCCTACCAATTTCCACCTATTTTTATCATGATTTTTATTATTAACATTAACAACTATTATCGTTGGAATTATTATTATTGATTATTAATATTAATTATTATTATGATTAATTATTATCTTTATTGTTAATTAGTTTTTATAATTAATTATTATGATTAATCATTATTATTATGATTATTTTTTTATTATTCATAATTATTAAATAACAATTATTAATAATTATTACTAGTATTAACAATAAAAATTATTATTATTACGGTAATTATAATTATAATAATTGTGATTATTAATATTGATAATAATAATTATTACTATTAATATTTCTTTTAATTTAGTATTAAAAATCTATTATGATTATTATTATTAATTGGAATAATTATTATAATTACTATTGTTAATTATTAATATTAATTATTAATCATTAAATTTATTATTAATTAATAATTATTGCTATAATAATGATTGATGTTAATTATTGATTATTCTTAAATAATAAATATTAATACCAATTATTATTAATATTAATTATTATTATTAATAATATTAATGAATATTTTTATTATTCTTCTTAATATTGTTAATTATTATTTTTATTATTACTAATTATTAATAAGATTACTAATTATTATGTTTTATTATTTTTTATTGATTAATGTAAGTAATTATTAATAATTATTAATGTTAATATTAATAATTATTATTGTGACTATTACCAAATTCATTAATAACGATAATTATTAGAATAATTATAATTATATTACAATTCTTATTGCAATTAATATTAATTTTAACATTAATGATTATTATTATTAATGTTAACAATTATAATGACAATGATTATTAGTTGTAATTATTATTGTAATTGTTGTCATTATTATTAATGACTAACTATTTTTTGTTATTAATTTGTAGTTGATATTATGATAAAAATTAATACTAATTAATAGTAAGATTAATAATAATTATTTTAATATTCATAGTAATTATTATTATTTATTAATATTAATTAATAATTTTTTAAATAATAATTATCAATATTAATGATTCTTAATATTAATTATTATTATTCATGCTAATCAGAATTTTTATTATTCTTCATAATATTTTAAATTATCACGTTTATTAATGATAATTATTATTGACATTAGTGATTAGTAATTTATATTACTATTGCTATTAATATTAATTATTGTTGTTGTTATCAAAAGTAATGATAATAATTAATATTAATTGTAATTATTATTGTACTTATTATGAATATTTAAATATAATAATAATAATAATAATAATAATAATAATAATAATAATAATAATAATAATAATAATAATCATCATCATCATCATCATCATCATCATCATCATCATCATCATCATAATCATTGCAATAAGTATAGTTACAATAATTATTATTAATATTCATAATTAATATTCATAATAATTATTACCATTAATATTAATATTGTAAATTATTTTTATTAATTTTAATATTAATAATTGTTGTAATTATTGCTGACATTAAATAGAATTATCATAATTACTGTTATTAATTATTATTATTAATATGAATTACAATTATCATTAATTATTCATTATTGTTTTTATTTTAATCGATAATTTTTATTATAATAATAACTTATTAATTATTATTATTAATTATTATTAATTGTTAAAGTGAATAATGGTAGTTATTTTTGTAATAATTATTATTATGGTTATTTAATTAACTAATTGTTAATTAATAAGTATTAATATTTGTTGTTATTATTCATAATAGTTATAATAGTAATTACTATTCTTAATATGATTAATTATTAATTTTATTATGCTTAATTATTATTAATATTAGTAATCAATTATTTTTATTAATATAAATATTAATATTCATTATTATTATTTACAGTAATAATAATAATAATAATTAATATTCATTCATAATAATTGTTATTAGTAATATCAATACCCTACCCACTCTTTCCTTCCCACTTCCATATCCAACAAACCACTCATATCCACTCACACCCACTTCTTTCCACTTATACCCACTCCTACTCATTTCTTCACACTCCTTTCCACTTTCACCCATTTTACACCTGCAATATACCTACAAAAAGAACAGGGCCTCATTCTCTAACCTAATGCTGTGAAAGAATTAGACGTTGGGGGCCGAGGGATGCTAACTTGAGAAGAGAGGTAATAAGTGGGAGATGCGGGTTAGATTTGCTGTTACCGCTTTACTAAAAAATTTCAGGAATCATTTGACACTAAACGCGAATGTCATTGGATAAATTTAGACCTGGGAAACTGGTCATTTGGTTTAGGTATGGGTCAGGTTACGTTTGGGTCGGATCATATCTCGCATTAAGTGATATTTTGGGTTGGTTTGGTTTGGGTCAGGTGGACTTCTGTTCGGGTTGACTTTAGGTTCATTGATTTTTGGTACAATAAGCTTGTCATGCAAAAATAAGTAACGAACTATGTCCGAAATTTCGGGTCAGGTGTGGTTCGGTTTGGGCCAATTCGGATTTTTGGTCCACTTTCAGGTAAGCCTGTTTCGGATGTTAGGTTGAGTATGAGTTCGGGTTATTCAGTTCGGGTTTTGAATTTCGGATCAGTTTATCCAGGTCCAGATAAATTTCTTCCGTTTAGCGATCCAACTTTCTCATTTTAGGGTTTCTAAAATCCCTATGGGGACTGCGGCCTAACATTACTTTTTGCCTTCTGCTCTTCCTCTACCTTGGATTGTGTGCGGGCCAAGACGAGCTAGCAGGTCATCCTGATATAAAATTTCAAGGCCAATGTGTTGTGAGATTATCTCAAGCATTGTTTTTGAGATCCATTCAATTTTGTTGAATTTTATTTTAATTTATAAACTAATTATGTTCTTATGTAATATAACTTGTTTACGTGAGACTTTCTTACTACACAAATTTGAAACTTAAATATATTAAACAGAGTTAGATTAGCTGGGACTTAAAACAGCAAAATATGTGGTACTCATAAATTGTTTACATTGTTGGTTATAAATGAATATTTGCATTGATCAGATATTTATAATCAATATGTTTTATATCCACATGAATATTTAAAAGTCATGGCACTGTATTGGTCCAACTCATTTGATCATTCTTCTTGCATGTCCAATCATAAAACACAAAAAGGAAAAAAACTCATTCTGATTTTATAAAATAGAAGGAAAAATTTTCCAAGACAGGGTAATACTTGTAATTAAATAGCAATAAACTATAACTCAAATAAAACAGTTATTCAAACGTAATTTTCATCGAACAAATTTGTCAAATAATATCAAATCCTTGATACATCCATATCGTATCATCATCTAATAAGCAAGGCATAATTAGTAGTTCAATACTTATGTGGATGCAGGGTTAGCGAGCAAAGTTGTTAGTTTTATTTCTGATCTGTTTCAGCTTAGGGTAGAGAGGATGTCTTCCAAGCTTGAGCCAGGTCGAACCCAAGAGCGATTGACATCTAGCTTTAGAAGCTACAAATAATTCAATAAGGTGAAGAGTGGCGTTTCTCCTTTCGAGAGCCTCTAATGCTTAAATAGGAAAGGGAATTAAGAATAAGAAAAGCTTAGGCTACTAGAAAGGTAAATTTCTTAGCAGCTCATTCAATTGCTCAATTTTTTCTTCCCCTTAATACTGATTCTAACATTACTTATATATTGGTTAAATCAAAGGTGTTGTATCTTAGGAACTATAAAAATAAGTCACAAGTGTACAACCATGGTTGTAGCACTTTACGGATCGTCCACAAATATGGGTTGAATTTAATCACTAGTATTAAACTACCAAACTAATTTAAAATAATCTAACCAAAACTATTTTCAATAATTGGAAGTAACCTCACAAAAACCCTAATATAAATGATGAAATTAAGATAAAAACTATAAGAGCGAAGAAAGAAATTACCTAGACTACATAGCCTTGCTAAATGTAGAAAATTCAAATCTTGAACATGAGATTACCTCGAGACTTCAATATCCACCATCGACTCGAAAGAATAACAAAGATTGAAACTTTGAATGAAAAAGAATTTTTGTGGAGACAAAATTGAAACTAATAAACTTGAATTGACACTAAAAGTAGAAAACTTTGAATCGAAACTAGAACTAGAAAAATTAAACTCAAACTAGAACTAGAAAAATTGAAATAGAATAAGAATTTGAAATTAAATTCAACTTGAAAGAATTCCTACAATTGCAGTAATCTCTCAAACTCTAAAACTAATGCTATAAGAGCGAGGGAGAGAAATTGATGATTTACAAGCACCCTATGCACCCTTATTTATACGA
>JAKOGI010003231.1:57500-61631 GCA_029747015.1 Carnegiea gigantea | reverse complement strand
GATAACGAGTAATTCACCTTAAAATCTTCTCTTCGTATTATCAAGGATGAGAGAGACACAAATTAACCCCATTTGGATGTTGGGTTGAAAGATTAAAAGTCCATATAGAGTCAAAATATTTTTTGTGTCGAGCCATGCATGATAAGATCATATGTAGCGCCAATTGTACAAAGAAGGGGCTCACTAGAAACCGTTGGTGTTTGTCATAAGAAGCTGGGTTTGGTAAATACTGAGCATATAGTAAGGTCTTGTTCCATTATGCTATTTAGGGATCATTATGCGAAGAGGCTTAAAGGCAAAGGTTTTAGTGCCTATTTTAGGGATTGGGTTTGGTACAATATTGGGATATAGGGATTTATAAGGATTAGGCATTAAAATTTCTTACTGTTTTGTCGTACCTTTAGAAGCCGGGGAATGTGAAATCATTTGAGAGCGTGGATCATGCAGTAGATGATAAATTGGGATTTTTGCATAATAGGTTGAAGGAGATCCTTGTCGCACTTGGAATCGACGAGTTACAAAAAAACCTGACGTACATTCTATAGGTTTGAATTTTTTGTGAAGTGGGAGGCATGTCTGAGTGGTGGGTGTTGATCAACTCAGATGGCATCGCCAAGGGCAATCCTAGCCCTACTAGGTATAAAGGGTCTTCCAAGGTCATTGAGGAGAGTGGCTTAGCGGTCATGTATAAAATATGGGATGCTGCACTTTGTGGAATTAAAAGTTGTGTTTCAGGGGCTACATATTCCAAAAGATCATGGTTTTCACAAGGTATGGGTTCATGTACATTGATTCCATCATTCTTGTTGGGTACAATTATCAGCTATAGTACTTGAGGATCAGATCCATATAGATGGAGTTGAATCTAAGCAATTTTAACTAAAAACTAACCTATGTAACTAAGCTGAAAGTAATAAATAAGTAAAGAAAAAGCATTCAAATAACAGTAATTAAATCTAATCTAAACATCCATATGCAAATGTAATAACTAATAAAAAATAAATCTCCAGAACAATTTAGAAAGCAATAAATTTTAATCACTAATGAAAGGGAAGAGAAAAGGAAAACAGGTACTAGGAACATATCGAGCTGAAAGCAGAAACTGAAAGAAAATTGAATTGAATAATCAAACATTAACTTGAATTACATCTAAGGCAATGAACCGAAGGATTTGAGAGAGAGAATTAAACTAAATTAATCTGCTACTAAAATCTAAACTCAAGCCTAAGCTAAAATGATAAAGAATTGATTGATGATTTAGGGTAGCTATGACCTCTCGTTATAGCGGTGATAGCATTCCTTGTCTTTCCAAATTATAGTTAGAGTAGCTTTCTTGTTCTCCACTCTTGATCAATATTAGGAAATCACCATGATAAGGAAATTACTTTTATGAATTCATTTCCAATTTTCACTTGGGTACAACTTTTAAAATATGTTCCAATTAGTCTTACATACAAAGTTAATGACCCTAAAATTTTATCAAATCATTGTTCCTACATAAACATCCAAAAACCAAACAAATTTTAAAAATAACCTCAATGACGATAACAAACTATGTAATTAGAAGTATCTCTTTGGTCACTTTGGTGACTGAACAAATACATCCGCACGCATATTTTGCTCGTCCTCGAATAAAATAAAAGAAAAATCTACCTAATACACGTAACTCACTTTCATGAGAATCACGGATACACTTAGCGTATGCAATAAGTCATTTAAACCACTAGGTTCTTCCTAATGATCGACTGTGATCTTCTGAGAGTTTGCAGAAGATACACCCACAAAATTTTTGAAGAAGCAAAGAAGAAAAGAAAAAAATAAAATCTTTTTAAAAAATTTCAAATATACTCAAATATACACAACGGAAAATTATACACACTTAACCAACAAATCACCCATGTAGCCTAAGCATGAGATTATATATAACCAAAATGTATAGATTAAGGCTCTTAATCCCTAAGGATGACACCCATACTCCTATTTTTAGCCCACAATCTATCAAAATAGTGAATCCATTCTGTTACTCAGTGTGCAATTGTACCTCACCTTAGGAGTTAGGTCATCTATAGTTTGACTCAATCCCACTTAACCACTTTATTGGCTCACTAATTTGGAATGCAAGCTTTCCTAGTAGCTGTGTTGCCCGAAAGGGTAGCACCTAATAGCGTGTGCCTCAACTAGATACTTCTCATTCCTAATTCTACAACTTTCATTATTTTAATTTTTTGATTTTTGGAATTTTCCCTTTTTTCGCTCTTTTTTTTTTTGGGGGAAACAATAGCAACAACAAAGGAAAATATAAGTGTGAGAATCAACCATGGAAGCCTAAGACTGTAAGACAACTTAATTAGATATCTAAAGTAAGGAATGAACTCAAAATTACACTAGAGTGATGGGTTTAGAACTAGGATATAAAATGGCACACTTTGGGCTATGGTCTATCATGCATAGTATACTTATATACAACCTAATAATAAGTGACAAGGAGTCAAAGTCAATCAAGAACACACAAGAAAAGCCGCACCCAGTTAGAGACCGAAGTCTTTCGGTCTCTAACTGAGGCAAGCCGGTCTCTAAATAATTTTAGAGACCAAACAGAGACCGAAAATCTTCGGGCTCTAAACCTTTGGTAGCAATTCAAATTTAGAGACCAAAAAGCGCATAGTGGTGTCTAATTGAGACCAAATGTGCCGGTCTCTAATTGAGACCAGGTTACCGGTCTCTGACTGAGACCAAGCAAATCCGGTCTCCATCTGAGACCAAAAATAAGCCGGTCTCTAATTGAGACCAAACGTTCTGGTCTCAATTAGAGTCCAGGAATGTCGGTCTCTAACAGAGACCGAGTTGGCTGGTCTCGAATTGACACCAACTTCCGTGGTCTCCATTAGAGACCAAATATACATGGTCTCTAATTGACACCAAAACTGTTGGTCTCAATTGGAGACCAATATATGTGGTCTCAATCTGAGACCAAATATATTGTGTCGGTCTCCACTGGAGACCGGGTTTCCGGTCTCAATTGGAGACCGATTTTCATGTTGGTCTCCAACACAGGCTGAGGTTCCTGCTAGCCTGCGTTGGAGACCAAACTAGCATCTCGGTCTCTAACAGAGACCAGAATACCAATTTCGGTCTCCAACCTGGGCATATTGTTTGCTATATACATACCATGTAGTTGAGCATCTCTAAATTAAATCGTGATTACACAAATAGCACCAAAATATCCAGAATTTCGCATTCCACGAACACAACAATTACAGAGTTCCATCGGTCACGTGCATGAAATTACAATGTGACAGAGTACGACGCTGCCTACATCTACACATAGCTGAATTTACAATTAACATGAACATCTACACATACCTACATCTACGACGATGCCTGAGAGTTGTCGGCACGGGTGGGGTGGCCAAGCAGTGCTGAAAAGCTATCAAACCGAGCATTAAGCTCCAGCAGCCCAATGCGTTGCACATCCATCTCCTTCCTGGTAGCTTCCAACTCCGCCCTAGTAGTACTCAACTCCTCCCTAGTACTACTCAACTCCTCCCTAGTACTCCTCAGCTCCTCCTCTGTCGAATGAAGTCGAGCCTGAGTCGTTTGCAGCTCATTCTGTGTCGTTTGCAACTGATCTTGGAGCTGGGTTACTATGGGAGAAGAATATGCGGAGGAAGTGCTGCCGCCACTACGCCTACACGCGATCGGTCTCTCGAACATGGCTGCACCCTCTCTTCCAAGTCCGTATATGGAGCCCTTGTCACTCCAGCCTCCACTTGCCTTGAAGAACAGGTGATCATCTGCTGCGGAACCGACTTGCACATCAGTTCCCTCTTTCAGCTGCTCATATTTGTCCTGTATCGTTTCAAACAAATCAGGAAGGCAAACAAGTTACATATGCGTACATTTCAGATATCTACGTAGTGAACGAAGCTTGGATAATGATGGGATAGATGGGATACTTACATACACACTCTGAGCGTACTCATCGCACCAAATGCGGTGACCACTCTCGTCAACCTTGGAATGAGTGGTGACAAATAACTCAGCAGCCGAAGGTCTTCTTCCTAGTTGCTTCGCCTGTCACATACACATATTTATTTCCACATGGGCAACTTTTCAAAGTGAAGATAATAT
>JAKOGI010003231.1:0-47500 GCA_029747015.1 Carnegiea gigantea | reverse complement strand
AAACTTATTTTGGTCTCAAGTGGAGACCGCATGGAAATTTTCGGTCTCTAAATTGAAAGTAATTTGATACCACATATTTCGGTATCTGATTTCGGTATCAAAACTAAATCGGAGACCGATTTTGATTTCGGTCTCCAAATTCCGGTCTCAATTAAACCGGAATCTTGTAGTGATAGTACAACTCCTAAAAACACACAAAAGTAGACAATGCTTTGTGGTTTTTTCTAAATCTGTTTTCTTTTTTTCTTTTTCAAAAATTTTAAAGCATGGCTTCTCTTCCCACACACCAAAATCACACAATGTCCACATTGCGGGGAAAGGAGTCTCAAGAACACAAAAATAAAAGAAAAGATGAATAATATAAGACACCATATACAACATATATAAGAGATGGAACAATTGTGCCAGGTTGAATACTGAATGTACTCGACCTACCCCATCACCCATCAAAAATCACTTGGTAGCTAGTGGAGCATCAGACACTCCGCTTTACTCAATATGACACCCTCTTACTTAGATATGGTCAATGTTCAAAGGAGCTTATGGTAAGCCTGCACATGCATCTCGAACAAGTGCAGGTAACAGAACAATATTACATAACGCCCTCTAGCTAAAAGTAGTAAGGGTTAATTTATGGAGTATACCCTCTACAGTTGCCTAGGGACCCAAAACTCATTGACCCTCCCTTCAAGTCCTTTTTTTAATATCCACAAGGCCCAAATCATCATTGGGATTGATTATCGTATAATCATCCATGCACTTTACTAGTGAGGACTCTAGGGAAGGGGTGGGCAATGAACAAGTAAAGGGAGAAGAGACTAACTCAAGTGAGGGTTGAAATACATGATCAATAAGTTCAAGACTAGTCAGTAACACGTCCACTACAACCTCCTCGCATGAGTCCCCTAAAGGAGTCTCCTCAAACATATGCTTCTCCTCATCAAAATTGTACTTATTATGTGTCTAAACCAATTCTGAAAACTGGTTAAACATATTACCTATCATACACACGACTAAATTAAATGTAGTTTCTATGCTATTCTCAATTTCAATTTTTAATCGAGCATATTAGGAGCATTGGTCAGAGTCATGATCAAAAGCATAGCACAAGTAGCCTCTCTCCGAGATAGTGCCCAGATTGTTACACCCAAACAAGATGTCCAAATAAGAACATCCACACTCAAACCAATAAATTAGTCATACCAAAAGGGTTAAATTTTTGGCAGGATATATGATATTACGATGACCCATTTGGTTAAGCTCTGAATCACACTAAGGAAGGCACCATTTTCTTTGTTACAATGCCGACTGTTAAAATTAGGTTAGCCTATTTAGGGCTCGATCTTGGTACTAGTCCATAATGATCAAATAGTTCAAATTATTCCTCTGAGTGGATCATTAGTCACTTGCATGAGGGCCACATAGGGGAATGGAAGTGGGAGGAGAACATGGAGTCACAAATGTTTCCTCATAAAATGATCTAGAATGAAAAGAGCATGGATTGGGAAAGGATATCCTAGCAGCACAAGTAATCTTTTTAAACTGATTAGTATCCCTAGCCACCCACTCAAGCAAGTTCATAGCTCATCAAAAGTTTTAGAAAGAAACCTGAAATACTCTAAAAGAGTTTGAGTCTTACCAAAGCCCCTCATAAATCACACTGAAAAATTTTTCTGTTCCTTACACGGTGCCCACATTGAGCAATAAAATTATTCTAGCGGTCAAAATACCTCCAGAACAATTCATGTCCATGTTAGGGAAAGTTGAAAATGGCCATGTTTTTTTTTTGGGTCAATTTTTTTAAATTTTTGTGTGTTTTCAATTTTTTTTGAAGAGAAAATAGGAAAATAAGATCATAATCTAGTAACCAAAATTATTCAACTAATCCATTGATAGAAGTAAAGGAAATAATCATGATAAAGAAAACAAAAAGAAAAATAGTAACCTAAACCGTTATCCCCGTTAACAACTTCAAAAACTTGTACGATTCAAAAAAGAGTAAAATTTTAACTGCAAGTGTAAGGTTGTCAGCCGTAGTACTTGAGGGTCAAATCCACATGAACAGAGTTGAATCTAGGCTGCTATGACTAAAAACTAACCTATGTTCACTAAACTCAAAGAAATAAACAAGCAAAACAAATTGATTCAAATAATGGAAATTGAATCTAATCTAAGCACCGTTGCATCTATGAATTGAATAACTACCAATAAATAAATCATTAGAATAATTCAGAAACTAGTAAATTTTAATCACTAAGAAAAGGGGAGAGAAAAGGAAAACATTTACTAGGAACATATCGCACTGAAAGCAGGAACTGAAAGAAAATTGAACTAAATAGTCAAACCTTAACTTGAATTACATCTAAAGCAGTTGAACCAAAGGTTTTGACAGAGACAATTAAGCTAAACTAATCTACTCCTAAAATCGAAACTAAAACCTAAGCTAAGATGATAAAGAATTGATTGATGAATTCTCGTATCCAAGGTCTCCTTTTATAGTGGCGATAACTTCTTTCACTTTCCAAATTCTAGTTGGAGTAGGTTTCTTGTTCTCTGCTCTTGATCAATATTAGGAAAGTCATCGTAATAAGGAAATTGCTTTGAGCCTACTTGACCTCCAATTTTCACTAGGTTAGAACTTTCAAAAAAGCATTTCAATCAGTCTTGCATATGAAGATAATAACCTCAATATTTCATCAAATCATTATTCCTGTATAAACACACAAAAATCAAATAAATTTCAACAATAATCTCGATTATGATAAAAAATTAAGCAATTAGAACTATTTCTTTAGTCACTTTTGGTGATTGAACAATTCTCTAGAGCATTTTTGTTTGGTAAGATAATGCAATAATCTTAATGAAAATTCTGGTTGGGGGTTGCTCATGACCCCTTTCATCGAGAGTCTAACAAGGTTATAGATAAATTAGCAAATGCACAGGTAAACTTACCATCTACTCTTAGCTTTTCTTGTTCTCGTCCCTTGGAAGTCTAGCAAGGTTTATTGATATTGTAGGGGTCTCACGGCCTTGATTATTCTCTACTTAATAAATTTCTTCAAGGTGTTGACCCCTCTTCTATACCTGAAAAAAAGGCAATGAATTCTTTACTCTATCAATCTATTAATGTAACCCCAGCCCTTAGGGTCAGGAGCGTTACGTTTTCTTACTTCTTACTTAATTTCTGGGATGAAACGGACAGAGTTTCCCTTGAAAACTGACCGTTTTCAGGCTAAAAGCCTTACAATAATCCCCTGCAAATCAACGGAAACGCATGACATCTAAAAGAAGCTCAACGGCCACATGCCGGAATTCTTAACTCAACGAGCTACCCGCTCGGAGTACACCAAATAGAATAATTCTTTAATACAAAAAAAGTAAAAGGTACAACTCAACGGTCTACACAACCGGAGCACTGGGGTTTACATTCCAAAATACAGCTAATTTCGAATAAAGACATCTAACTAGTCGGATGGTTGGCTTGCACGGTCATATAGAGCGGCTCATAACAATATGTATTATGTGAGCTAGAAAACTTAGTTTACAACAATTACAAACTAGAAATACGTTACATCACATCGTTAAACACATGAATCTACTTCTAAATGGTCAAGTAGGGCGTAGACTCTAGCTCGCGTAAGTAACTTAACTTCCACCTGTCATAACAAAAGCCTGGGGAAAAGGGGGTAAAAGTAATGGGGTGAGTAACCACACGCTCAGTGAGAATTCCCCAACTCCTTAAAACTAAAACAATTGCAGGTAATAATACTAATAATAGTCACATATCACGTATTTATACTTTACTATCATATTAGACAATCATAGTCCCCAAGAATAGATTACCCTCCTCAAAACTGTATTCTAATCCTTCAACTCGTTTCTAGGCCTTAAACGGTCAAACTTCCTTACTAACAAATAGTTAGGCACATAATCAAACACGCAGCAAAGATTGAGTACAAAGCTTTCAAACATACTTTTGAAAACATAGTGACTCTCGATAAATACCAAGAAGGGTTTGCAATCCACGTTAACTCCTTTAAAGCTTATAATTTTTTCTAAAAGTTCTCAAAACATCTAAACTGGTAAGAAAGACTTGTCAAGAACATACTTTCATAGAATATGCACAATGAAACGAATAATGCAACATCTGAAACTTCATTTGACTATACTAGGAAATCCTTTCATAAAAGATGAGCTGGAGGTGCACATTTGAAAGCTTTCTTTCTTTTGTCAAAAACACTTTACTCAGCCTCTTGAGGCTCGTATTCTTTAAAGGAAACTCCTTTTCTCACTTATTAGAAACTTACTCATAGCATCAAAACATCTTATTGTGCTGGCTAGGGAGGTCAACACCGCCCTAAAGTGAGATCGTCACTCTTCATCTACGTTATCCCCGGGGTATATGTACTTATCTTTTGGCCAAAATGCGTCTTAGTAGAGCAATTCTAACCTCAATACTGTCCTCTGTGGGGTAACAGCTCACACCAGGATAATCATATCCTGAGTCCAGTCCCCCCTCAAGGTTTTCTTACGCGTCACACATCATAACTTATCTGGAGAATAGCTCACACCAAGATAATTCATATCTTGAGTCCAGTTCCTAACTTTTCTTTAGGGGGAAACAGCTCACGCCATCTTTGTGTCCAGTTTTCAGGAACAGCTTACACCAAGATAACTCATATCTTGAGTCCAATTCTTAACTTTTCTTTAGGAGGAAACAGCTCACACCATCTTTGCGCCTGGTTTCCAGGAATAGGATAACTCATATCTTAAGTCCAGTTCCTACCCTCTGGCCAATTGCCTAGTACTTTCTTAGCCTTTAAAGTCGTATTTCATATATGTTTTTCAAATGCTTACTTTGTTGAAACTTACTTTTTTAACAAAACGACTATAATCTTTCTAAATGCTTATAGCCCATTTCGTTTTTAATTTAAAAACTTCTTATAGACGTACTAACTCGTAAAACGACTTTAGTTTTAACTTTAAAAGCTTCGTATAAACGTAATACGTCTGTTAACACGTAAATCGACTTCGTAAATGACTTAAAAGCTTCATATAGACGTGATAGGTTTATTAACATGTAAATCAACTTCCTTTGAAACTTAAAAGCTTCTTAAAAGCGTAATAAGCTAGTTAAATCGTAAAACGATTTCGTTTATAACTTAAAAGCTTCGTATAAACGTAACACGACTACTAACTCGCAAAATGACTTCGTTTTTAACTTAAGAAACTTCTTATAGACGTAAAACATTTGCTAGTTTGTAAAACGACTTCATTTCTAACTTAAAAGCTTCGTATAAACGTAATACGTTTATTAACTCGTAAAACGACTTCCTTTTAGACTTAAAAGCTTCTTATAAAGGCAATAAATTGGTTAATACTTAAAACGACTTCACTTTAAACTTAAAAGTTTCTTATAAACGTAACACGTTTACCAAATCATAAAACGACTTAGTTTCTAACTCGAATGCTTCGTATAAACGTAATAAGTTTACTAACTCGTAAAACGACTTCGTTTTTAACTAAAAGGCTTTTTATAAACGCAATAAGGTTGCCTAATTATAAAGCGACTTTATTTCTAACTTGAAAGCTTCGTATAAGCGTAATAGGGTTGCTAAATCATAAGAACGACTTCGTTTCTAACTAAAAGGCTTCTTATAAATGTAAAACGATTGCTAACTCATAAAAACGACTTCACTTTTTAGCTTAAAAGCTTCTTTTAAATGTAATACGTTTGCTAAATCGTAGATCGAAACTCAATAGAGACTTAAGCAAGCAAAACGCATGCAAATAAGCTAAGCTTCATAATTAGCACCTTAAGGTGCTCTTCTTCGGGTCGTTTAAATCCTTTTAAACTTAAGGAGAAGTCGTATACAAACCAAAGCCTTAAGCATGTTCAAATCCACTTTTAGTTCACTTTTTAAACTTCCTAAACCTATCGACTATTCAGTCGAGTCACTAACTGAGTAGTTCGACGATTTAGGATTTCTTATAGACTACAAACATTTTCATAAACTGCCAGACAATTGGTAAGTACTTAGAAGCATTCGAAATCATGAAAACATACATTTAACAATCTTTCTTAAACATGTCTACATTTCGAAAACTATTCACTTAATGTCACTTAGCACATTGAGGGAAAAGGGGATTCACACATAGCACATTCATACACTTCATATCACCATTCATTAAGCCACACATGGCCTCGCAATCCACACGATTGCGGCAATTCACAACCCTATCTCCCTCCTCACAGCACCGACCACAAGAGCCTCAAACCACTCAATAGTTCCACCTCAAACCATCCAACTACCAAGCTCAGTTCAATATTGACATATACAAACCAACAGTACATAAAACGATCATATATAGGCATTACATTCATACCTAATAACAACATAGTGTATAAGTGAACCAACTTATGCAATCGAAACTTTACAATGACAGTTGGTTTCCCAATTCACAAACCAACATCCATAGGCACCTTATTTCATTATAGTTATTACGAATAAATTCTAAACAAGCCCAAACTTGATACCCTTAACCTTTAAACAATGTCCGACTTATTCTATAATTATTTCAATCACTCGATTAGTATCCTTAGGTTCCAAACATAATTTCACTAATGACCAATAATTGAATTACCCTAAAACAACACTCTTTTTGCCAAACACTCCTCCAATCTGCCAGGTTATCAATATTTAACATCAATCCGACATGCATTTAACCCAAATCAATTCCGAACTTATAAATTGTCAATATGAATACTAATTGACCCAGCATGATTTCCGTGCTCAACTTCAACATATTCTAGCTAATTGCAATAAAAACGTTGAAATTATTAGTGATTTAGGAGGAAAGGAACCCTCGCCTTGAACCCGAACTAGAGGTTTGATTCACGGCTGCTGCTCAACTTTAGGGGTCTGAACGACTCCAATCCTTCACCTTTTGCTCACCACGCACATTCAAATTAACCTAAATAGCAAATTAAGTTCACCTAAAATCACACCTTGAATTATTTAGAATAGGCCATAGCGTTCAAAGACATCTAACCGTTGGGCGTGCCATCACATATCCCAATTCGATCCGCATAAACATGCAACTATTAAACAGTTGGAAGATTGTTCAAATGCCCTTATTTAGCCCCCAAATATCAGTTCCTAATTGCCAAACTCAGTAAACTCACCCTATTCTAGCATGAGCATGAAAAAAAGTTTGGAACTTAATATTAATTTAGGAGGTAAGAAAACTCACCTCAAATCCAAGCTATATGCATGCGAATTGGCTGGATTGAAGTTAGAATAGAACTCCACACACCCAAAAAATCTCTCTGTTCTCCACGCAAGGTTCGATCAACTCAGACCCAAAACCCTAACTCACGATTTTTGTGAAAATTAAGCACGGTTAACTCAATTTGAAGGGGATTGAAGTAAGGATTCAATTTATAGAGGCAAGGGTGTTCGAATTTTTACCTGCATGCACGAAAATAGCCAAGTGTTCAGCCAGTTCTTCACCAAAATCAGCCCTGTCTGCGCCCGAATTTTAGCTCAGTCATGCATAGGAGGCTCACCGGCACCTGGGTTGGTTGGGTTGGGGCTTGATTTGGCCGGTCGCGGTGCGTGTATGGAGGAGAAGCGAAGGAGGAGATGAGGAACAGGGAAAGCGGAGCAAATGTCTGGAGGAAGAAGAAAAAAGAGGAGAGAGAGGGTCATGAGGGGGGATGTCGCGGGCAGGGAGAGGAGAAATAAGGGGAGCGCACAAAATTACCAGTTTGCTCCTCGCTACTCTCTTCATTTATTCGTCCCAAGCTAGTTCATATTTAACACCGCTAATCTAATTTTTAACCCGAATTCTAAACCCAAATCGATAATATAATCCTTCATCAACTATTCTTCCCAAACTTATCCAGGTTCAATTTAATAACATCGAACTACTTCTAAGGGTGAAAACCTGATCGTATTGGAGTTCCTAATCGATTTAGTACTCGTTAATAACCGTTAATAACGCTTATTAAAAATCATTAAAAGATTTTCAAAACTAATAACAATAACATTATTACTGGCGATAAAAATATTCTTTTTAATAAAATCAACGCTCACATAGGCACTTAGAAAATAATTTTAGCTTATATCGCTAATAAAATACGGTTTTTATAATGTAAAAAGGCATCACGAATAGCTCGATGGAATATGAAGTATGCGGGCCTTGCACTCACCCCCCTAAAAGAATTTCGTCCTCGAAATTGCTTACTTGGAGGAATCAATGGGTGTACTGCATCCGCATCTCTTTCACAATCGAAATCACTTTACACTTAGTTATTCATTCAGCCTTCACCATAGCATCCCATCCTTGGATTCCCACTCGAACCAAATCATCAGGGAGTGCTCTTCCTCACACTATAACAACTCGATCTCAACAAGTATGATTGGTATAGCAGAGAGTTTTTAAGGAAGAGGTTATGAAATGTTGCATACGCATCTCATGAGGTTTACTAACAGGTTTCTTTGCAATTCAAGAATAACAAGCAGATGAGCAGTACTAGAATGGCAGGATGGGGGCATAAAGTTGGTTATCAACAGTATACCTGACTTGTGTTAGTAGGTTCCCAAGTCTCTTTTCCCTTCTAGCTAAGCATCCGACTGCTAGTCTGTGACTTCTGGTTGCTTTTACTGTCCCCTGAGGGAGTGCTGATGGTTAGACGATCTCGTTGTGTCACTAGTTTGATTCCCGTTGCGGATTTCTGAGTGTGACCCCGACTATTCCATGTAACCCTTGGGCAATTAGTGGCTTTATGACCCATATCACCACATTCAAAACATGAGTCCGTGAAGCTTCTATATGGGCCAGGGTGCTGACGTCCACACTGGCCATAGGTTTTCCTTGGTTTCCATTAGGCGGCTTGCTTTCCCTTATCCTGTTTTATCTTAGATTTAAACCTCTTAAAGTTTCTGCTTCATTGGAAATTGGGTTCTCCAGGGCTAATTTCCCTCTTTGCTCAGCCTTTTTCTTTGTTTTCAACCTTGGCCTCATCTATGATGCAGGCTACCTTCACAGCCCTCTGGTATATTTCTTGAAAGTTGGTATATACGTACCTTGCTATTATCTGCTTTATTTCTCCTTTTAATTCCTTTTCAAAGTGGTTCATTCTCATTTCTTCGGTGGCCACCTGATTTGGAGCAAATTGGCTCAGCTCATTGAACTTCGCCGTATATTCCATCATGCTCATTTCTTCTTGTTTAAAGCATAAAAACTCCCGTTCTTTAACCCTTCTTATGTCTCGAGGGTAATATTGAGCATCCATTAAGGCTTTCAGCTAATGTCAGGTTAACGCCGGTTCACCTACCCTAGGTTTCACTGTTCCCCACCAGAATTCAGCTTCTTTTTCAAATTGTTAAGTGGCTAGGTGCACCTTAAACCTCTCAGGGCACTCCATGATCTCAAATAAGTTTTCCATTCTCCGAAGCCAATCCTCATATACCATAGGGTCAGTTCCACCTTCAAACTTGGGAGATTTAAGCCTATTAAATTGACATATTATCTCCATGGCAGTTGGTTCTGATATGAGTTCGCATCAAGGAGGCATCTATCACACAATTACACAAGGAATCACTTAGGTCTAATTTCAACTAGGATGAACTTCCTTGGTTGATGAAATGATTGGCAAATGGTGAGAGTTGTTATGGATAATCCCAGGTCTAGTTTAGTTCAACCTTCATATAGTCATACGTGCATATCACATCTTTTCCAAAGGAAATACACGTGCGTACTTACACAAACTAGTGAATCTATAACGCTTGGTCAGCACCAACTGTACTTATTTTGTTGAACACTGATAGCATGACTTAGGAGTCACGGAGATCTCATCATCCTAGTAGTTCATGATTTAAGGACAATAAACTAAAAGGGTTTACATTCTAAAATACGGCTCACATTTATCCGATTGGCTTAAGCGGATCACACAAAAGTCAATCAATCAAGTCACCTGGCACATTAGGAACATATTTGCATCAATGGTGCACCCACAACGTCACTTCAAGGTGGGGGAAAAGCTACTTAGCTCCTATACTAACGCGTAACTTGCCCCCCTTAGTCAATCGACTTATTTGAGCCACACATAAGTCACAAATGTCGATACTATAAGGCATACTTGCACACAAAGGAGGCATATGTTACATAATCATAGAGTATTCCTAGACGACTAGCTGAAATACAAGACTCAGGTCACGGCATATGGTCGCAGGACCTTTGCTCTGATACCATCAATGTAACACCCCCAATCCCTAGGGTCAGGAACGTTACGTTTTCTTACTTCTTACTTAATTCCTGGGACGAAACGGACAGAGTTTCTCCTTAGCACTGACCGTTTCCAGGCTAAAACCCTTATAATAATCCCCTGCAAATCAACGGAAGCGCATAGCATTTAAAAGAACCTCAACGGCCACACGCCGGAGTTCATAACTCAACGAGCCACCCGCTCGGAGTATACCAAACAAAATAATTCTTTAATATAGGAAAAGTAAAAGGTACAACTCAACGGTCTACAAAACAGGAGCACAGGGGTTTACATCCCAAAATACAGCTAATTTCGAATAAAGACATCTAACTAGTCAGATGGTTGGCTTGCACGGCCATACAGACCTGCTCATAACAATATGTATTATGTGAGATAGAAAACTTAGTTTACAACAATTACAAACTAGGAATACGTTACATCACATCGTTAAACACATGAATCTACTTCTAAATAGCACACATGACCCTTTTTCAAGTAGGGCGTAGACTCCAGCTCGCGTAAGTAATTGACTTCCACCTGTCATAACAAAAGCCTGGGGAAAAGGGGGAAAAAGTAATGGGGTGAGCAATCACACGCTCGGTGAGAATTCTCCTACTCCTTAAAACCAAAGCAATTGTAGGCAATAATACTAATAATAGTCACATATAACGTATTTATACTTTACTATCATATTAGGCAATCACAATACCCAAGGATAGATTACCCTCCTTAAAATTTTATTCTAACCCCTCAACTCATTTCTAGGCCTTAAACGGCCAAACTTCCTTACTAACAAATAGTTAGGCACATAATCAAACAAGCAGAAAGGGTTGAGTATAAAGCTTTCAAACATACTTTTAAAAGCATAGTGACTCTCGGCAAATACCAAGAAGGGTTTATAATCCACGCCAACTCCTTTAAGGCTCATAATTCTTTCTAAAAGTTCTTAAAACATCTAAACTGGTAAGAAAGACTTGTCAAGAACATACTTTCATAGAATATGCACAATGAAATGAATAATGCAACATCTGAAACTTCATTTGACTATACTAGGAAATCCTTTCATAAAAGATGAACTGGAGGTGCACATTTGAAAGCTTTCTTTCTTTTGTCAAAAACACTTTACTCAGCCTCTTGAGGCTCGTATTCTTTAATGGAAACTCCTTTTCTCACTTATTAGAAACTTACTTATAGCATCAAAACATCTTATTGTGCTGGCTAGGGAGGTCAACATCGCCCTTAAGTGAGATCGTCACTCTTCATCTACATTGGGCGTGTTCTATTTCGCATTTTTTAGGATTTAGCTAAGAGCTTACATCTCCTTGCAGCTTCTTACATCTCCTTACAGCTCCTTACATCTCCTTACATCTCCTTATATCTTCTTACATCTCCTTATATCTCCTTACATCTCCTTACATCTCCTAGATTTTTTATAACATTCATTTATTTTAGTTACAAAAATATGTATATTTCTTTAATGATACTACCAATATATAAAATTTATAAATATCTTATGCACACAACATTTACATGAATATAAAACATAATATAACAACGTAAATTATATTTAAGTTTTGACATGGAATATATATTATTATAGATTACCATACTTTTCAAATTATAATACAGAGCTTTTGTTCATGTTTGTCTGAAGCATATATAAAAACTGTCAAACTGTATGCGAGGAAAGCATTACAGCTATTTCATCCCTAAGTTTATCCATTACAATTTTGTTGCTATCGTTATACAATTGAACATTTGGTGGTCGTTCCAAATTGGGTTCCTTTGCTGAGATTGATATGCGCTCGTTGTACAGAATAATAAAATTATGCAAGGTACAACAAGAAATAATTATCTCCAGTTGCTGCTCTTGTCTCATTTTCGGCATTCTGTCAACCAATATCTCCCATCTTCCCTTCAAGACTCCAAAAGTTCTCTCCACTGTCATTCGTAAAGATGAGTGTCGATGGTTGAACCGTTCTTTCACTCCTTTAGGTGGGCAATATCTTCTGAACTGTGGGATATGACGTCGAGTTTCTTTTCCTATGTATGGAGTTAAATATCCAAGAGTATTTGGATATGCTGAGTTAATGAGATAGTATTTTTCTAAACAATTGTGCGAAATAATTAGAGTTATATATGACAAATGAGAATCATCAAGGGAGATGTAAAAGCATATCCTCGTGTACCTGGAGGGGGATGAGGAAAATTGAACTTAGGGTGAAGCATACTATCTCATAATACTGTCATGTCATATGCACTCCCCTCCCAACTGACGTTTAAGTAAGTGAACATCATGTCGAATGATACCACAGCCAACGTATTCCAAGTGTTTTGACCTGCACGTGATTGATGAGCAACACCCGCATCTTCTCCAAGTATTGCTTGCACATGAGAGCCATCTAATGCTCCTATGCAATCCTATAAATATAAATTAAACAAATGTTTAGCACTTTTGAATTAGTGTGCACAACTTTATCATTTACATAAATGATTCATACATAACAAAAATTTTACCTTAAAGTAGGGCCAATAATAGCCACGGCTATCCTCAATTTCTTGAGGAACCGCATTTAAATTTTGGTATGGCCTAATCACATCACTTGACAATTCAACCAAAGCTTTTAACACCTCTCTATGATAATGCTTCACAATTACAATGCCGCGCTTGAACTTATCCTTTGCATCTCGATATGAAGCTCCCCTGGCTAATATAAATAAACACATGCCCACTTGTTCTGGCACCTTTACTTTGGCGTCGTCCCTTAATGATCGTCTGTCAATCAAAAGGTTCACAAGTTGTATGAAAGTATGTGGTGTAAGGCGTAGTTTCTCCTTACATGTTTCAGGTTCTTGATACACAATTCTGTGTATGAATTCCCCTCCACTCTCACCACCTCTTTCACATCGTAGCCTGGGTAATCTTAGAATACTTGGTGGTTCTGACGTAAGGTCCTCTACATTATCAAGCAACATAACACAAAGGACATTCTCTTCATCATCCATTCTACATTTCAACAATGCACATGGTGAGCTTAAACAACCAACATGTTCACTACACAATAAACAATGCCATATTCATAGTAATCCAAACTAAACTTCAACGTGAGATAGTAAAAACAACAACAATGAACCACATGTTAACAACACACTCCAAATGGTTCAACATAACATAAAATAAACAAGAGTACACCGTTGCAAGTTCAAAGCACACGATAACAAAAGACATTCGAAATTGTTCGGCCTACTCATTTATCATATTTGGGTTTTATGTTTTTTTTTTTTTTAAGAGTTTGAAAGATAATTTTGAAGTTTTGGTTGTTATATGACAAACCAATTTTTATATGTTAAGCATAATGTTTTAATGGTTTATTTATAAAATTTCTGGGGAACAATATTCACCATACATTTATTTATATTTAAAATTATTTACTTAAAATAGAAATTTATTTGCAGAGTTGTATTCAATTTTATCAAATTTTTTTTTTGGTTGTACTTTGCTTACTCGATCAAACTAATGTTCGTATAAAAAATCACCTCAAGTGGACGAAATTTTATTCACCAAATTTAAGGGAATTAATATATTTTATTGTTATGTAATTGACTTAATTAATTATTTATTTTCAATAAGTATATTATTTTAATATTATTATTTTTCATCCAAAACGTTCATTGTAAGACAAATTATAGTATACAAATCTTCAACAATTCAACAACTCCTTACATCCATCCTTACAGCTTCTTACAGCTTCCTACATCTTCTTACAGCTCCTTACAGCTCCTTGCATCTCCTTACAGCTCCTTACATCTCCTTACAGCTTTTTACAGCCCCTTACAGCTTCTTACAACTCCTTACAGCTCCTTACATCTTCTTATATCTATCTATCTATCTAAAACGCGAAATAGAACATGCCCGTTATCCCTGGGGTATACGTACTTATCTTTTGGCCAAAATGCGTCTTAGTAGAGTAATTCTAACCTCGATACTGTCCTTTATGGGGTAATAGCTCACACCAAGATAATCATATCCTGAGTCTAGTCCCCCCTCAAGGTTTTCTTACGCGTCACACATCATAACTTATTTGGGGAACAGCTCACACCAAGATAATTAATATCTTGAGTACAGTTCCTAGGAACAGCTCACACCAAGAGAATTCATATCTTGAGTCCAGTTCCTAACTCTTCTTTAGGGGAAAATAGCTCACGCCATCTGTGCGTCCAATTTCCAGGAACAGCTCACACCAAGATAACTTATATCTTGAGTCCAGTTCCTACCCTCTGGCCAATTGCCTAGCACTTTCTTAGCCTTTAAAGTCGTATTTCAAATCGCTTTTTTAAATGCTTACTTTGTTAAAATTTACTTTTTTAACAAAACGACTATAATCTTGCTAAATGCTTATAGCCCATTTCGTTTTTAATTTAAAAACTTCTTATAGACATACTAACTCGTAAAACGACTTTAGTTTTAACTTTAAAAGCTTCGTATAAACGTAATACATCTGTTAACATGTAAATCGACTTCGTAAATGACTTAAAAGCTTCATATAGGCGTGATAGGTTTATTAACATGTAAATCAACTTCCTTTGAAACTTAAAAGCTTCTTAAAAGCGTGATAAGCTAGTTAAATCGTAAAACAATTTCGTTTATAACTTAAAAGTTTCGTATAAACGTAACACGACTACTAACTCGCAAAATGACTTCGTTTTTAACTTAAGAAAATTCTTATAGACGTAAAACATTTGCTTGTTTGTAAAACGACTTCATTTCTAACTTAAAAGCTTCATATAAACGTAATACATTTATTAACTCTTAAAACGACTTCCTTTTAGACTTAAAAGCTTCTTATAAAGGCAATAAATTGGTTAATACTTAAAACGAATTCACTTTAAACTTAAAAGTTTCTTATAAACGTAACGCATTTACCAAATCGTAAAACGACTTAGTTTCTAACTCGAATGCTTTGTATAAGCGTAATAAGTTTATTAACTTGTAAAACGACTTTGTTTTTAACTAAAAGACTTTTTATAAACGTAATAACGTTGCCTAATCATAAAACGACTTTGTCTCTAACTTGAAAGCTTTGTATAAGCGTAATAGGGTTGCTAAATCGTAAGAACGACCACGTTTCTAACTAAAAGGATTCTTATAAATGTAAAACGATTGTTAACTCATAAAAACGACTTCCCTTTTTAGCTTAAAAGCTTCTTTTAAATATAATACGCTTGTTAAATCCTAGGTCGAAACTCAATAGAGACTTATGCAAGCAAAATGCTTGCAAATAAGCTAAACTTCATAATTAGCACCTTAAGGTGCTCTTCTTCGAGTCGTTTAAATCCTTTTAAACTTGAGGAGAAGTCGTATACAAACCAAAGCCTTAAGCATGTTCAAATCCACTTTTAGTTCACTTTTTAAACTTCATAAACCTATCGACTATTCAGTCGAGTCACTAACTGAGTAGTTCGACGATTTAGGATTTCTTATAGGATACAAATATTTTCATAAACTACCAGACAATTGGTAAGTACTTAGAAGCATTCGAAACTATGAAAACATGCATTTAACAATCTTTCTTAAACATGTCTGCATTTCGAAAACTATTCACTTAATGTCACTTAGCACATTGAGTGAAAAGGGGATTCACATATAGCACATTCATACACTTCATATCAGCATTCATTAAGCCACACATAGCCTTGCAATCCACATGATTGCGGCAATTAACAACTCTATCTCCCTCCTCACACAGCACCGACCGCAAGAGCCTCAAACCACTCAATAGTTCCACCTCAAACCATCCAACAATCAAGCTCGGTTCAGTATTGACATATACAAACTAATAGTACATAAAACGATCATATATAGGCATTACATTCATGCTTACTAACAGCATGGTGTTTAAGTGAACCAACTGATGCAATCGAAACTTTAAAACGACAGTTTGTTTCCCAATTCACAAACCAGCATCCATAGGAACCTTATTTCAGTATCGTTATTACGAATAAATTCTAAACAAGCCCAAACCTGATACCCTTAACCTTTAAACAATGTCCGACTTATTCTATAATTATTTTAATCACTCGGCTAACATCCTTAGGTTCCAAACATAATTTAACTAATGACCAATAATTGAATTACCTTAAAAGAACACTCTTTTTGCCAAGCACTCCTCCAATCTGCTAGGTTATCAATATTTAGCATCAATCCAACATGCATTTAACCCAAATCAATTCTGAACTTATAAATTATCAATATGAATACTAATTCACCCAACATGATTTCCACGCTCAACTTCAACATATTCGAGCTAATTGCGATAAAAAAGTTGAAATTATTAGTAATTTAGGAGGAAAGGAACCCTCACCTTGAACCCGAACTAAAGGTTCGATTCACGGTTGCTGCTCGACTTTAGGGGCCTGAACGACTCCAATCCTTCACCTTTTGCTCACCACGCACATTCAAATTAACCCAAATAGCGAACTAAGTTCACCGAAAATCACACCTTGAATTATTTAGAATAGGTCATAGCTTTCAAAGACATCTAACCGTTGGGCATGCCATCACATATCCCAATTCGTTCCGTATAAACATGCAACTATTAAACAGTTGGAAGATTATTTAAATGCCCTTATTCAGCCCCCAAATATCAGTTCCTAATTACCAAACTCAGTAAACTCATCCTATTCTAGCATGAGCATGAAAAAAAGTTTGGAACTTAATTAATATTAATTTAGAAGGTAAGGAAACCCACCTCAAATCCAAGCTATATGCATGCGAACTGGCTGGATTGAAATTAGAATCGAACTCCACACACCCAGAAAATCCCCCTGTTCTCTGCGCAAGGTTCGATCAACTCAGATCCAAAACCCTAACTCACGATTTTTGTGAAAATTAAGCACGGTTAACTCAATTTGAAGGGGATTGAAGTAAGGATTCAATTTATAGAGGCAAGGGTGTTCAAATTTTTACCTGCATGCACGAAAATGGCCAGGTGTTCGGCCGGTTCTTCGCCGAAATCAGCCCTGCCTGCGGTCGAATTTTGGCTCAGTCACACGTAGGAGGCTCGCCGGCACCTGGGTTGGTCGGGTTGGGGCTCGATTTGGCCGGTCGTGGTGCGTGTATGGAGGAGAAGCGAAGGAGGAGATGAGGAACATGGAAAGGAGAGCAAACGTCTGGAGGAAGAAGAAGAAAGAGGAGAGAGAGTGTCGTGAGGGGGGGTGTCGCGGGCAGAGAGAGGAGAAATAAGGGGACCGCACAAAATTACCAGTTTGCCCCTCCCTACTCTCTTCATTTATTCGTCCCAAGCTAGTTCATATTTAACACCGCTAGCCTAATTCGTAACCCGAATTCTAAACCCAAATCGATAATATAATCCTTCATCAACTATTCGTTCCCAAACTTATCCAGGTTCGATTTAATAATATCGAACTACTTCTGAGGGTGAAAACTTGATCGTATTCGGATTTCTAATCGATTTAGTACTCGTTAATAACCGCTAAAAACGCTTATTAAAAATCATCGAAGGATTTTCAAAACTAATAACAATAACATTATTACTGGCGACAAAAATATTCTTTTTAATAAAATCAACGCTCACGTAGACACTTAGAAAATAATTTTAGCTCATATTGCTAATAAAATATGGTTTTTATAACGTAAAAAGCATCACGAACAGCTCGACGGAATATAAAGTACGCGGGCCTTACAATTAAGCTCATCAATGTACCCGCCCAATAAGGTAAGATTTTTCAAAAGTCAATCGAAATATAATCCTAGGCATTTTCTCGTAAAGAAAATGAAAATTAGGGATTTCATAATTTGATAATCAATTATCATATTGCAATCATTCATGATCCTCCTCTTAATAACGTTTTCATATCATCTTTATCCCGGAATTTAAAACTTGCCATATTTTCAAAGGGGCCAATACCTTTAGCTGGCAATATGAAGTCAATGCTATCCATAAAAACCATCAACACAAAGAATTTAGGCATCACATCAACAACATGACCCCGTGAGAGAAGTGCTCGAAGCCTGCAACTGATCTTTGACATTATGCTTAACAATAGATATAATAGATAGCCCATTTCAAGAATATGAAGTTCAAGTTTTTTGTCGGGGTCACAATTATTCTTGAGATCCCCATCTTCGGAAGAATCTTCCTATTGAAAGCCTTACAAAATTGCTTTCCCAAATATTCGGTACGAGAAGCTTCTCGATAGTTGTTAGAAATTAGAGGATGAAGATTCTCCTTAGCGTCAACTTGTTTCTCACTTCATCTATGTTCAATACTGAAGATTCAATCCTAATATATCAGCCACGCCTTTTAGACAAAACATAAAATTTTGAATTCAAGAAATACTTGTTTATTGCATGTTCATATGCTCGCACAAGTATGGCACATAAGAGTGACTCAGTCTTGATTGAAATAGAACTCAGAAGTATAGATTAGTGTCCTCGAATAAGAAACTATTCGAGGAACCCGAAAATTAGTGCCAGAAAGAATGGAATATCAAAGGTACACTATTTGATTATTCAAGAGTGAAAATCAAAATAGCAATATCTGAAAAGTGCTAGGCATGGAGCATTAATTTAATCAACAATGGATAGGTTTATATTGTTAATCACTGTCACTTGTTTGAACCTGAAAAATTGCCAAAGATGTGCCCTCCCTTGTATCTTTTTAATCAAGTAGATAGAAAGATTATCAGACTTGAACAAATATGGAGTTAATGCTTATAACATATTAAGACGTTTAGGAGGGAAAGAATAAAAACTGCATTTTTAACTTATTGGGTTGACCCGAAACAAGATAGGATTAAGTACTTTCAAACCTAAAATCAAAATTGATAGACCTATATTTAATTACGCCCTGCCCGAAATGGTCCTATACTATAAAAATTAGTGATATTTTGAACTAGAATTTCACTTGAACTTATTTGTATATTGCTCGATTAATTTAGACCCAATTAATATTAAAACATAGCAGCATTTTTAGAGTGGGTTGCTGTTTTTTTTGGTGTGTTTATAATTTGGTACCTCCATGTTGGTTCGTTACGTTGAGTCATATGTTATAGGCTTGCATTTGGCAGCAGCTCACACGTGACTAGGGATGGTAGTGGACCAGGCCGGGCCGGGTAAGGGTCAACCCATTTACAAAGTGGATTGTGTCGGGTCATGATCGACCCGTTAATCATTTGGGTCTGGTTGGACCTTTTGTGTAAATAAACAGGTTCGGTCGTGTCGGCCCATAGGCGACCCACTTTTGGTCCGCTTTAAAATAGAATAAACTTGCACAAAGAACTGTGTAAAGTAATTATTATGTATAAAGTGTTGGTAATAAACTTAGCTAATTGGCTCATGTAAACTAGTGTGTCAAGTATGATACAAAATAATGGGTCACTGGACAATGCATTAATGGGCCAACCTGGTCCGTTAATATGCCTTAATGTGCCGGCCCACTATTGACGTTGTCCATTATTAACTCGGCCCTTTATTGGCCCTATTTTTTAAACGGGTGTACCCACTTGATCCCATGGGCACCCGACCCGTTGCGCATCCCTACATGTCACAGGGGCATCTTGAAACATAGAAGGAAGATTTAGCTTATCATATTAAGGTTAAAGCCCTTGAAAATACATAGAGGGAAGTAGATTATTACACCCATCACCCTATATATATATATATATGTATATATATATATATATTGTGTGTGTGTATATATATATATATATAGTATATCTATAATATGTGTGTGTATATATATATAATATAGTGGTCTGATGTATATATACATATATACATCTATTGTGGTATATATATATATATATAGGTGTGTGTTGTGTGTGTAATATATATATATATATATCTATAATGTTAATATTATATATATGTGTACTATATATATATGTATATGTAGATATCTAATATATATGATCACATGCCCACTACACACACATATGCTATATATCTATATATATATAGTATATATATATATATATATATATATATATATATATCTATACAAACCGCACGGGGGTGTGTGTATATATATATATATATATATATATATATATATATTACTTGATAGATTAATATCATATTAGTAATATTTAAAAAATTATCATGGTATCAAAGCATGTAGCTCGTTCTTTATTTACAACTGTCCCTCGTGTGATTGATTGTATCATGTGTCAGACCTTGCTCATATTTCAAGCACAAGGGAGCATGATGGGCTATGAAAGACGTGTTTGTCACTCTCCCATTGATAAAAGATGTGTAGTGGCTGCTCGTATAATCTTGTGAGTTGCCACAGCCACTACCAACTGGTCCTGCAGCGGGACCTACCTTAAACTTATATGTATGCTCCTCTATTGCTGAAGACTTAACTAATGTAACTTTTCGTGGAACATTTAACTGAACTTGCAAGAATTGCTATTTTTTGACAAAATCAAATAACATAAATCTACAATATAATTAGGCTAACGATAAAATAAAGCAATTGAGTACAAAGGTAAGCTAAGACAGCAAATTATGAAAACAGCTAAAGACAATATTTATTTCATCTTGATGAGATCAGATTCTTAGTTGATCATATTTCTATGGGACCAACAAGCAATGCGACAATTTAATACTTTTTCTATTGGGAGAATTAGCACTACAGAAAAAGTAGCATGCACCCACGCTTAGAATTGCCCATCTCCACACAAACTGAAGAGGCAATCCTGCCACGCTTATGCTAAGCGTGAATCGGGCAACAGTGGGAAAGTTTTTGGCACAGTTATCAAACATGGCAGTAGATACTATATTCACGACTGTGTGTGTGGCAAATGATGTGTCCTACCACAGTTAGAAGAGTGGATAGCTTTCCGCACCTATAATCGTGCGGGATACTTCTCATAGCACAAACACTAATGCCCTTTATCCCCATCCTTACAACTATGAGAATCTAAGCGCTATTCAAATTTTTTAATCTAAAACTATGTGCAATTTATTTTTTTTCACAAGTCTGTGTACAACATTATTTTTTTAATTAATATACATACCATTGTAATAATTAATCGACATATATAGAACAAATCATAAAAGATGTACGAAAATGATGACAGCTACCATAACAACATAAAGTTTGGTAGTACATAATGAAGTCTAATAAGTAATTGTCATCATTTGACTAAAATTATACAAGCTGAGTAGAAAGTTGGAACAAGTAATACATATATAAAACTTGCTCAAACACCACTATCACATACAAATCCACACTAAAAGCTTTGCTGATAGATTATCCATACATTTGTAGTTTAAGGCAGAAAGAAAGCTAGCATCATATTGAATGTCAAAACGCTTGGGTGTCACATGTAAAAGCCTCCATTTGGAATCTCATTTGGTTGCACATTACCCACATTACCCCTAGTGAACACCTGAAAGCGTCAAACTCATACATTACAAATTTCGTCAAAAATCACACAAAGATATAGGAATTTGATTAAAGAAGACACAACAATATCTATTATTTGAGGAATGACTTGAGAGTTACATACACCACCTTAACGATTAGGCAGAAATGAGCAAACTAGGAACCAATTTCCATTACAAGCATCACCACAAACATGCTCTACCAGTCATGTAAAGAAGATATCAAAAACTTAATGCAATAAGGGGGCTTGATAAACCTCCATTTTATCTCTTTTAGACTTAATTTTAACCTCTCCTTTCTGCGGTTTTTGAGTTGAACTTCAAAGTATAATGGTCGAATATGCCTTTTTTACCCCAAATTTTCTTATATGATATGTTTATATACTTTTTAGGAGTTCGGTTGAAAGAAAGAGGAAAAACCCGCTAACGTCATGCAAAAAGCGGGCCAGGAAGGCGGGTTTCGAGCTAAAAAGGAGGTCGTCAAAGCCTAGAGATGTGGCATGGTGATCCCATGCCATGCAGCACGGTCGTGCCATGCTGAGAAAGAAGGAAGATATTGGGCATGGAAGTGGCACGGTGGCACCGCGCCACGTGTCACAATCGTGCCACTTTAGCTGATCGTGATTAATTGCGGCAATGCAATGTAATTAGCTATCTTGTAATCTTTCTTCTCTGGGGTGGCCACCTCTCGAAAAATTGCAACTTTTAGTGTTTTAGGTTTTCAATATTCTCCCTAGAATTTCGAGTATTTGATTGAAGATTGATTTGATATGAATTTGTAGATTGCTGCTACGATTAATGAAAGCACGTTCTTTTCCTTCTTTCTCTTGCATTCTAGTTCAAAGTTTATGCCTTTAATCTTGTTTTTCGCATTTTTGATTATGATTGTGATTGAAAGAATGATTAGGGGCTAAATTAGTTGCCTTGGATTAGGTGTAGCCCCTATTATGCAAAAGTGAATTATGTTTTAGGTTTATGTGAATCATGTCCATGACTGCAATGTGAATTCCTGCTTAGTGTGCCAATTGTTCACTAAATTGCTTGAAAATGTTTTATTCACTGCTTCTACTTAGCATCTAGGAGATCAACGAAAGTTGAATCCTTTACCTAATGCGACTTTGCAGGCAATTGATTCACCTAGCATGAAAACAGTTAGGATTTCAATTGGGAATAATTGATTATAAAGTCTTGTGGTTTTGATAATCTTAGTTTTATGAAAATAGACAATTAAAATTAGTTTAGCCAGTCTATTTACCTTTGAGAGAAGGTTTAGATGCGCTCTAAATGGTAATCCTTTCCACTTTGATTTATTCATGAGCATGGTTTGCTTGACCTAATTGCGATTCATATAGCATAATAGTGTGGTGAACCCCAATCTAGGACTCTTGTTAACATTGAATTAGATAATTCAGTAGAATAGTGCTATTAGTCACCAACATTTACCTAAGGTGGGCTTTTACCTGACTCGAGTATTAAAGTTGAATTCGATGATTGAAACCAAGTTCCGTGTGGACACAGCCCGTACTTGCCATTACTAGCTACAACTGGCACCTTACACTCATGGTAACACATCTTAAGACAACAAGTTTTTTGCGCCGTTATCGGGGAGCTTGTCTGTTTCAAGATCAAAAGCAATTCAAAATGCTCTAGATTGGGTATCTTCTTTTCTTTTTCATTTTTCCTTTTCTCCTGGTTCTTTTAGCTTTTCTTGGACTTGCTTACGCTTGGTGTAGTTTTTTTTTGCTTTGTATGCACAGGCGCAGTCAGAGGGATTGACCATTCATTCCCTTTGACCCTAAGATAGAAGCCACTGCATGAAGCCAGAGTGGTGCGAAAAAGCAACAACAGCAACAAGTCATCATGGCCGAGAGAAATCCTAGGGTGTTACCGGATTATGTCTTACCGCAGGCCACCAGCCTCACCTTGTCCATCGTCAACCCGACCGTCGAAACAAACAACTTCGAGTTGCGGCCCTCTGTTGTGTCTTTCATGGAGAAAGACCAATTCTGTGGACATCCCACGGAGAACCCCCACATTCACCTTCGCAACTTCCTAGCGAAGTGTGACACCATCAAACTCGACGGGGTCTCCGCTGACGCCATCAGACTACGACTCTTCCCTTTTTCGCTAACGGACAGAGCCTATGACTGGCTCCTTAATGAAGAGCCTAACTCCGTCACTACCTGGGAGGCCTTATCGACTGCATTCCTAAGCAAGTATTTTCCCCCAGGCAAGACCGCTAAGTTGAGAGCGTAAATCACCTCCTTCCCTCAACTAGGCGATGAGTCACTTTATGAGGCATAGGAAAGGTTCAAAGACCTTCAATGTCAATGCCCTCACCATGGAGTACCCGACTGACTTCTAATCCAAACCTTCTACAATGGATTAAACTAATCCCTAAAGATGTTGCGGCACACTTATGGGGAAATCGATAGAGGCTGCAAAGGCCTTATTAGATGAGATGGCCTCCAACAACTACCATTGGTCCAGCAGGAGGGCAACTCCAAAGAGAACCAGTGGGGTCTATGGAGTCGATACTGTGGACTTGCTAGCTAGCAAGGTTGATGCTTTGGCGCAGCAGTTTGACAGGCTTGGGACTACTCCTCCGGGGAGTTTAGTGGAAGGTTCATCTGGTGCAATGTTTGAGGTTTGGGCTTCATATGAGATATGTGGCATCCAAGGGCACGCTGCTTCTGAGTGCCACACTACTTTCCAGGGAGTAGAGCATGCCAATATGATGCAAACTTTCCACCCACACCTACCACCACAGAACAACCCCTCCTCAAACACATATAACCCTGGTTGGAGAAATCATCCTAATTTCTCCTACTGCAATAGCAACCCCTTGCCACCTAATGCCTCTTAACCTCAGCCCCCTGGTTTCAACATAGGGCACCTACAACCCATCCCCCTAACAACCGCCTCCACAACCCAAGTCCAACCTAGAGAACCTTACGGAGCCCTTTATAGCGACCCAAACTAAAACAAATGAGGTTCTTAATGAGAAAATCAATCAACTGAACTCATGGTTTGATGCCATGGCCTCCAATCAAATGGTGATGAACACTCATATCGTACAGATCGCTCAACAGGTTAGCAGTTTGTCTTGACTGCAGAGGCAACTGCTGGGCCAGCCCGAGGTCAACCCCAGGGGTCTCATCAATGCTGTTTACACGGGAAATGAGGGGGTTGTGGAGAGTCCTGTGATGGTAGTTCAAGAAGTGGCTACAGTTCCTATTTCTACAAGGATGACTACATTGAAGAAGAAAGGGGCTCTGAATCAAGAACAAGAGGGCCATCAACCTCCTCCAGTCTGACCTTATCAGCCTCCTATTCCTTACCTTTAGAGGTTGGTCTGGGCTAAGCCCTCTCAACTTGAGCCCAAATTCGCGTGATTCATGGATATTTTAAGGCGGGTCTATGCTGGTACCCCTTTCTTGGAGGCTTTCAAGAAAGAACTAGCCTACTTCAAATTTTTGAGAGAGCTGCTTTCCAAGAAAGGTGAGCCTCAGGGAGTTCCAGAGGCCCCTATTGGAGAGGTCTGTATCTCAATTCTCCAAAGTAAGTCACCATTGAAGTTGCAGGATCATGGTAGCTTCTTTATCCCTTGTTGTATATGGGGTATGCAAATCGAGAGCCTTTATAATCTAGGGGCCAGTGTGAGTTTAATGCCTTTCTCTCTGTGCAAAAAGCTTAAGTTGTTGCATTTGAAGCCCACAACCACGATCATACAGCTAGCAGATCGCACCCTCAGGTGACCTGCTGGTGTTTTGGAGGACGTTCCGATCCAGGTGGGTACGTTTCTGGCTACTGCAAAGGCGGTGATCAATGTGCAGACAGAAATTATGTCCTTCCAATTTTATGGTGAGAGGGTTGATTTCTATTTCCCTCCACCCATACCATCTTTAGTTCCTGCTCTTCCTTCACCTCCTGAGGCCCCTGCATATTCTGTCTCTTACGTAGCTAATTCTAGCGCCACAGTGTTTGATGGGAATAGAGGACCTCATATGAGGTCTGTCGCGCTGTCTGATCTACATCCACCCATTCCTACTACTCATGGAGGCACTACTTTTCGTCCTGGGGAGGTGTTGGAGGCAACACCATTCATCACTTCACCATCTCTACCTCCCCGCATCCTATCATCATCTGCCAGTTTGAGGTAACGGTCAAGTTAAGGACCTAAAACAAGTGCTTCTTGGGAGGCAACCCAAGCTTTACTGCTTTCAGAAAAAAATTAAAAAATGAAAAAAATGAAAATGAAGAAAAAAGGTGAGATGAAAAATCTCAAGCGAAAAAAACTGAGTGACAAAAGAAGCAAGCCACTTGAAAGGAGTGAATTAGGAGGTGGCAAGTTGGCATGGGCACCCCATGCCAGGTGGCATGACCATGCCACCCCCTTTCAAGACTTCAAGAAAAAAAAGAGGGAGCGGGAAAATCATAATTTGATGCTCAGAAAAGTGGCACGGTGGCCCCATGCCTAGTGGCATGACTGTGCCACTTTTTTTTAGATTTACAGTGCCAGGATAGCAATGTGGCATGGTGCCACCATGCCACATTAAATATTGACCAAAAGCCCGATTTCCTTCTTCTTCTTCCTTCTTTCCCATTCAAGTTCTACACTTTCTCTCTGTAAAACACGAAACCCTCCTCTCTCTCTCAGCATCACCCGCTCAAATCCTCTCCCACACTCTCAAATTTTTCCCAATTTTTTTCAATTCCTTCACTTTCCTCCACTCTCCTCTCAAATTTTCTCACCTTTTCACCCCAAATTCACCCCACCCCATAACCCATTTTCTCTCTCTAAATCCCTAACCTCCATTGTTGAGGTTGAAGGTTATAGGAAGAGAAATTACACATCCTCTTGCCATTCTAGGCTTCTACCCTCACTCTCACACCCTGATCTATTCCTCATTCACAATCATAGGCAAGAAACGAGTTGGATAGGGTTGCAATGCTCCACCCCAACCCAAGAAGTCCTCACGAACTACCTCTTCCTCAGCTGCAACCGCTTCGGCTAAAAGTACAAAGGATGCCTACCCTCTAATTTTGCCTGCTAGCACTAGAGGTTTACAGTTTGTGAGTGATGAACAAAAGTCTAGATATGAAATTTCAGCCATTAGGAATACTAGTGAGTAGAAATATTTTCATGCTGATTCATTGAGGACTTTGGGGATGTTGGATAACACGTTGACTCTGATTGGCAGACTCAGAAGGATTGAGTACATTAGCATGCAATGTACATCATATGACGGTCTTATGATTGAGTTTTTTAGCTCTCTACATGTCGATTGGGATGGTACTTTTAGGGGTTATGAGGTAGCGATTTCATTTCGCATGTTCAATATGGACCACCAGATGAACTTGAGGATGTTTAGCGAGTTGTTGAAATTTTCAGTGGTCGACGGGGCATATAGAGATGTGCCCTCATTGTGGTGACCCGACCCTGTTTAGACGAGCATTACATGCTCCAAGCAGAAGGACTACACTGCTCAGTGGAGGAGACCTAGAGTTTTTGACCCCCGACAAGCTAAGGCTACCGATATCTATAATGTCAACCTGCGTTATCTTCAGTGTTTGGCCGCGAATATCATTTTCGGTCGTAACGACAACCAAAATGGTGTCAGAAGGTAGAGTTATTCCTTATCTGGTGTGCACTGTTGGGCAACCTCATGGACACAGGGGCGTTTATAATCCGCCACTTAGCGGACGTAGCCAAGGTTAGCAACAATAACGTCATAAGCATTGGTGGCATTGTTACTACCATTGCCATTGCCTTAGGCCACAGTTCGACGCTCTCTACTCTCGAGCCCCATTTCTTGGGTGGTCACCTCGATATCAGCACCCGCCATCATATGCAAATTATTGACACCCGAGGTGAAACTATTAGGTACCCGCGCCACAAGACCATCATCTCACCCTTCCTAATGTTGAGCACACCATAGTTGTTAACAAGAGGAATTGGAACTGTGACCGTAGGATTATTCGGGCAACTATTCTACTTAGGAAGGAACAGTAAGCCGCAGATAAGGATGCTGAGTATGATGAGGAGGGGGGTGATGATGACGATGAGGAGGAGGACGACATTGATACAGGCCCAGAAGGGACCGAGCCTGAGGGTATCCACGCTGAGGAGGCAGCCATCCCACCACCTCCACCACCACTTCATCCACCTTTTTCCCATGAGACAGGCGGGTCTTCTTCTTCTGCTGCGGCCTATATGCCGCTTGACCCTGCCCTCCTCCAATCCATCTCCAACCTGCACATGGAGGTTTCGCTTCCTCGAGGGGACTACGCTGGCATGTGTGATGACCTCCATCGTCTATCTGGATGCATGAACTCCATTGAGGAGGAAGTATCCTACTTCTGAGGTTTTGTTGACCACCAGGAGAAGTGGAGAGATGGCAGATTTAGCGAGAGGAGGAACGGGCTATGAGGGAAGCCCGGGAGTATGAGGAGCATCAGCGGATGAATGAGCTACTCTGGCGCCGGTCAGAGTCCATTAGGCAATTGAAGGAGGGTTTTCGCACCTTCCTGGGTGGCCAAGGGGGTTCGTCGTCCTTTCCCTCCTCTAGGCTATTCGTCTACCTTCCACCTATTTCCTTCGTATTTCTGTCCATCTCCTGGGCCCGATGGCACCCAGTAACTGTAAGTTGTACTCCCCCTCCCCTTATCTTCTTATGTATTTTATTTTCATTGGGGACAATGAACAGTCCAAGCATGGGGGGATAACTATGCCTATTTAGTGGGTTACAATGTGTATACACCTCTTTGCATTTAGAACTTTAGGTTTCATTCTAGTTTAGAGGCATTCTTAGATCTTTATTTCATTTCATACATTATGTAGGCATATAGAACATTCCATCTAGGTAGATGATGCATTGTATATATTTTCTTCCTGACCATTGATCTGAAGTGGGAACATAATGAGTAGGGTCATACAAGACCATGCGGTAACCCTTTCCCCCTTCTCTTTAGTTATCTACTTATGGATCTTTTAGCTAATTTTTGGCTTTTGAAAAAAAAAAGGGAGAAAAAGAAAGAAAAAAGGTTGCGACAACCCCTTTAATGATGACATTCAAGGGGTGATGATATAATTGGTTGGTTGTGGTGGTTTGTGGCAAATGAGACTCAATTTAGGCTAATGTCTTATGAAACTGTTTTCGAAATGTTTTTGATTGCTGGGCTATGTGTGCTTGTGTGTTCGCCCTTGAGAGCTACTATGATGTAAATTGATTGGACCCTAATTGTTGGCCATTTGAGTTAGTTCCTGATTTTAGTAGAAGACGGAGTGAGATTTTCAAGTCTGTAATGACCATTCACTTTACATGGTCTTGAACATCCTTCTATGAGTATTCACCCCTTTGCATAGGCATCTTTAGAACTTGGCTGAACCCTCTTCGAGGTCACGGCTGGCATGTGCATGGTGTTAATATGATTAAGGCATTCATTTGTTTATAATGCCACATGAGCCAAAAAGCCACCCTGTGTTATTATGATCTATTTATAACCCCCTTTGAGCTGTTCCCCTATCATTTGATTCACCCATGTCTACTTAACCCATGGCCTGAAATGAATAATCCTATCCTATGCCAAGCTAGTAGAGCAATGTCGTGTGTTACGTTTGATTTGAGTAATGTACTTGTTGGTGTGTTTCAGTGGTTAGCTTTGATTGGTTGTTAGCATTGTACAGTTGGGAGTTGAAACAATCCTTAGACCTTGGCCATTCTCTTGCATCGTTTTCTTTGGAAAAAAAAAAAGAAAGGAAAAGAAAAGCAAAGGCACAAACAAAGAAGAAGAAAAGTGCATGAATAAGATGTTTGGCCAAGGGATTTAGAAAAAAGAGAAGTAGTTTCAACTCCCTTTTCTTTGTGTTATGAATTATGGGATACTGGTAATGATTGTATTTTTGGTGAGGAGATGGTTGTCATTGCTGTCTACTTGCTATTTAGCTCCTCCCACCTAAATTCTAGCGTCCCTTGCCTCTAGCCATAACCCCGATATAACCCTTGAAAAGTCTTTATGATTGATGCCTGCACATTTTGCCTCCATTGATGGAGAATTGAGAGTTTTGCTAAGCCTATGGTAGAATGGGTGCATTGAGAGTGATCCTGAGTGATCAATTTCTAGCCGAAACACATGAGGGAAGTGTTTCAGTTCTTACTCCTAAAGTGAGAATCTATCCCTCTAACTAGCTCACCAACAATTCAGGGAGAAGCAGGGCACTTCTAAGTGGTTCAAAATGGGGTGTTTACTCTTGCACTATAGTCGAGTAATTTACATTTTGAAACTTGTGTTTTTGAAAAAAAAAGAAGTTTTGCCCTTGTTGTGTTTTCGAGCTATGAGCTGCCATGATCCCTAATTTAGTTGTCACTGCTTACCTGAGTAGGGTGACAATTCGAGTTATCTATCCCCATCATCTTGTTAGTTGACAATCTTGATTAGGAACAAGTGAAAGATAAGCATGGGGGAGTTGATAAACCTCCATTTTACCTCTTTTAGACTTAATTTTAACCTCTCTTTTCTACGATTTTTGGGTTGAACTTCAAAGTATAATGGTCGAATAAGCCATCTTTACCCCAAATTTGCTTATATGATATGTTGCTGTACTTTTCAAGAGTTCGATTGAAAGAAAGAGGGAAAACACGCCAATGTTGCGTGAAAAGAAGGCCAGGAAGGCGGGTTTCGAGCTAAACAGGAGGTTGTCAAGGCCTAGAAACGTGGCATGGTGACCCCATGCTCAGCAGCACAGTCGTGCCATGCTGAGAAAGCAGGAAGACGCTGGGCAGGGAAGTGGCACGGTGGCACCGTGCCACGTGGCACGACTGTGCCACTTTAGTTGACCGAGATTAATTGCGGCAATGCGATGTAATTAGCTATCTTGTAATGTTTCTTCTCTAGAGTGGCCACCTCTTGAAAAACGCCGACTTTTAGTATTTTAGGTTTTCAATATTCTCCCTAGAATTTCGAGCATTGGATTGAAGATTGATTTGATACGAATTTGTGGATTGTTGCTACGATTAAGGAAAGTACGTTCTTTTCCTTCTTTCTCTTGCGTTCTAGTTCAAAGTTTGTACCTTTAATCATGGTCTTTGCGTTTTTAATTGTGATTCTGATTGGAAGAATGATTAGGGGCTAAATTGGTTGTCTTGGATTGGGTGTAGCCCCTATTATGCAAAAGTGAATTATATTTTAGGTTTATGTGCACCAGGTTCATGACTGCTATGTGAATTCCTACTTAGTGAGCCAACTGTTCACTGAATTGCTTGAAAGAGTTTTATTCACAGCTTCTAATTGGGGTCTAGGGGATCAACGAAAGTTGAATCCTTTACCTAGTGCGACTTTGTAGGCAATTGATCCACCTAACGTGAAAATAGTTAGGGTTTCAATTGAGAATAATTGATTACGAAGCCTTGTGACTTTGATAATCTTAGTTTCATGAAAATAGATAATTAAGATTAGCTTACCAGTCTATTGACCTTTAAGAGAACGCTTAGATGCGCTCTAAATGGTAATTCTTTCCACTTCGATTTATTCATGGGTATGGTTTGCTTGGCCTAATTGCGATTCATATAGCATAATAGTGTACTAAACCCCAATCTGGGACTCTTGTTAACATTGAATTAGATAATTCGGCAGAATAATACTATTAGTCAGCAACATTTATCCAAAGTGTACTTTTGCTTGACTCGAGTGTTAAAGTTGAATTCGGTGATTGAAATCAAGTTCCCTGTGGGCACAACCTGTGCTTGCCGTTACTAGCTACAGCTGGCACCGAGCACTTGTGGTAACACACTAACACATTTTAAGACAACAGGGTTAGACAAATATCTTCCTTATAGGGATCAATGAACAAATAATTAAGTCTTATGATCTCATAATCTAACCTAACTAGTTTTTAGCATTGCTCAAAAGTAGTTAAACAATACAGGGAGAAAAAAATAGATACCAGCAGGATTTTAGCTAAGACACCCGAAACCCTTCTCTCCTTCATTCTCTTTTTTATCTCAACTTTGGCCCCATCATAAATTCGTTCATCACTAAATATGCGCAAATGGCTATACAAGAAACATGGACATGGAACGCTTGAAAAAGGAGAGAAGGAATTAAGTGATTCTTTATTGAGGTCTTGAAATAAATTCATCTTCTATCATAGAGGAAGTACAATTTTATTCATAACTAAAATTCACTTGATGGAGAAAACCAAAGGAGCATAATAGGGAAAGTTGTTAAAATTACAAAAACCCAAACTAGATGGCTATAAGAAACAATCATAATAGGCCTAGGCTAAAAATTGATATTAATGGGTTGTATCCCATATATGTGTTGCAGCATGTCTGTGTGAGTGAACACAACTATATCCAGAAAAGGTCACTAACTAGTGCACAAATCTGACAGCAAACTTGGGCATAGATTCAGCAACACAAATTCATAACCAGGGCTGAATATAACAATAAAAAACTTGCAAAATCTCACAAATCCAACCATGTAAATTCTCAAACTAGTCCAACACATGAAAGGAGTCATTTAACCAACTAATCAAACATTTATATGTATAAATTAACAACTAATGAATAGACTTACATTAATATCTTTTTCGTTTTTCAATTTCTCCTATAAGGTCTTGTCTAATGCTTGCACATTAACCTGCGATAGTAATTATGATAACCATAAATGAATCAAATTTCAAATATGTTCCTCCACACTAGTTTTATGAATGTGCTAGTCAATAAAAAAGGAATAAGATTCGATATAATCCTGCTATGTCTGACCATGGGCATCTCACCAATTTTGAGTTAAGACCTAGAATACATTATACTATATTACAGTTATCATGGGCATCCTAATATGCAAACCCTAGCATACATTATAGTATATTATAGCTAGCTGCCAAGCTAACTACTTAACATTTATACCTATATTTGCATCTAACTGTTAATTGCATAAACTTTGATTTAATTTCAAAGAGGAAAATAATTGCAGTTTGACAATGGATGTCAACTAATGATTAAAAGAAAAATGATAAATGTCTTACTACAAGACACTTGAAAAGTGTCTTTTTTTCTATTTAAAATGTACATTATTATGTATTAAATCGAAAAAAATGGTATGACTGAGTAGTGAAAGGATGTCAAAACCTACAAATTGTGTAAAATTATCCTTTTATACGTAATTTTTCACATTTATAATATACACATATAATGTACCTTCTCGAATGGAGTTGATCCATTTAAGGTGTTAATTTTTATTTGCTAGTGTAGTCCATGAATAGCAAAGTATTATAACTCATAACAAGTTGTAGTTATTAAAAATTTGGTGATTTTAAGTTATAAAACACATTAAATTGAGTTAAGGCAAGACATTTAAGAGTGTCTTACGGCAAGAAATGTATCATCGACCATGATTAAAATCTCTCTGCATATATTGATAACAAACTTGGTCCATATCTTACTTGCATTAATAATAAAACTTTAGTTGCATTATATATTTTCAAATGGCACAAGTTCTTATCTTAGCGTTCTTAATAGTAACCACCATGTGTTAAAATGGAAGAAGCTTTATATCATAATCATCTGAGGCAATAATGTGACAAGAAATCATTCACTTCTCATAATTAACTACCTTGCATGATAATTATATATCATTTCACATTAGCAGTATCAACATTTAAAAATTTTATCACTTAAACTAACTAATAATTGATCCCAGTTTCTCGAGTGACAAACTTAATTACATACCTTAGTTAAAAAAAGGAAGGAGATGACTTCGATGGGTGATGCTCATTAATCTCATAATATACTTAAATCCTTTGTTCAAATTCCAAAGTAAATAAGTGAGATATAATTGCAAATAAATGGGTAAGATATAGTTTTGAAATTTCCTTTAGTTGATAAACTCAGACATTTCATCAAACACTTGGTGTGCACATCCTGTTCGGAAGTTTTGCGACCCAACAAAGACAAAAGTTTAACACCAAACCAAATTCCAATCTTAGTTGTTGATACCAAATACTTCCCTTCAATGTCTACTGACAGTAGCTTGAACCTAAGCCGTCGATGACTACTACTTTCCTACATGACTATAGATAGTAAATTAACAAACCAAATTCCATAGGCAAAAATCAAAATTTATCAAATATCAACATAGTCATATGTTCTAATTGTAATTCACTACGATTAGCCAATAATATTTGGCCTGTAATTACAGGTAGAACAAACCCAGAACCATTAAAATCAAACATAACCCACAATTCAAAGTTCCCCCCATCTTCAAGTAGCAATTCATAACTTTACTCTTGAACCCTAAATTTTCAATGGGTAATGGTGTAGCACACAAAGCAATTTGACAGATAAGAGAGACAATGACAACAAATAGAAGATAAAGGGGGACGAACCAAAGAAATGACATAACAACTTACTAACATCTTTCAACTCTCACTTTTATTGCGACCCAATCAATGGTGGCAAGGCTACTTACAAGTGGTCACCCCAACGCTGTGTATAAGTGTGCCGCTCGATTGGGATGGTGATGGTGTTCGTCTGGTGCTACCATAATCTTAACTGTGAAGTGTGTTGCTTAATCGAACCCCAACAAGACTTAGATCCTTTACCCGAGGTAAAGCAATATAATATCGTCAATCAACCTTAAGATGAGACATATAACTCGTAGAATAGGGGGTCCAGTAGTAAACCAATCAAAGGCTTGCTTTATTATGATCTCTCCCATTCTAACAAATGATGCCACTGTACCAATTCGATAAGAAATGGAATCAAGTGCAATTTTCTAGTACTCTTCCATTGTTGGTGTCTTCTTTCCTTGTTATAGCCTTTTTTGGTTCTGTATTAAGGGAAGTTACTGTATTTTTACTTTGCAAGGCCATAATGGATAAAGTCATCTTTTTCTATGTCAAGACCTTTGTTTTCCCTTAATAAACATTGAGGACCACGGCCTCGCACATACGCACAATCAAAAAAGTGTATTTTACCAATGGTTTTTTACCAACTATTTTTAAGTACTTGGAAAAACCCACTATTTTAGCAATCATAGTAAACATGTATAATTTTCCAACCATTTTAATATTCAAGGGAAAAACAGTTGGTTTTTAAAAGAATTTCCAAACATTATTTAAACCATAAATGAAACGGTTGGTATTTGATTACTTTATATTAAGTTTTATTTTTTTGTCACCATTTTATCCACCATGTTTATATTGCTTGGGAAAAAAGATAAAATTTATTTGCTGAAAAACAAAAACCCCCACGTTCCCGTATGCGTCCGCATCTCCTCCTCCTCTCCTCGCCTCGGGCTCTCAGCTCCTACTCACATCGTCAGGTTTCCTCTTCTCCTCTCTCACCAACGCTATCGCAGATATCACCAAGGTAGCCGTTACGGCGGTGTCCTAGCTGGGTAAGAATTCAATTTGCCCTATGTCTTGCTACTCTGACTCGAATGTTGTTCTCAGCAGAATGCCCTATTTCTATCCAATTTAGTGTTGTTCTTGCCATTACACCGGCGTCGTCCCTCTTGTCACTGGCAACGGCATTGTTGCGCTTCTCCCTGGCAGTGGCGTTGCGGCTCTTCCAATATCTTTACAAACCCTGACTTTTTTGGTTCTTATTACTGAGGGATAGCCGGCTGAGGATGAGGTTTGTCTCTTTTCACTACTTATTTCTGTATCATGTTGGGCAGAAGCATGCATGCGAAGAATATTGATATGCCAATTAGAGATAGTTTTGGTTGCATCTTATTTGGTGACTAAAAGACAGCTGTGTACTTATCTGGTGACCAGAAATTAGAAATTGAATCACAATGTACCTTTCTAGTAGAGTAGCTGAGTTTTAGTGGTATGGTTTGAATTTGAGATGGGGTTGCTTTGACTAGAAGATAGCTAGGTACACAACCATGGACCATGCCCACATAAATATATTTGCCTCCATGACATCTCTTTCACAAATCATAACCAAAACTAGCTTTTGTCGGCATCCATAAACCCAACAAATTCTGCATTTGGATGAATGAAGGAAAAGTGCAATAAACTGACATCAAGCTAGAATGATTGTGTATCTAGCTAAATGAATGTGTTTGATCTAGAGAAGGAAGAGATGCATAGGAGAGTTCAAAGAATTTATATAGAGTAGTGGATAATCAAAAATTATATATCCTGCATATCTATAATCTACTTAGTAGTTATATATCATTCCTGCTAGCTAGTTACAATTACAAAAACTAAACTAACCTATGCATATTAAGCACATTTTTAGTCTCTGCAATTGAACGGTACTTACAACCCTACACCTAAGAAGAAGAAGAAGAAAGAAAGAAAGGGAGAAACAATAGTAGGCATGTGATATATGTAACATTAAGTGAGGAGGACACCACCTGGTTCCTCTGCCTCTTGCTATAGACTACTAAGTAGACTATTTATATAAGGGATGCACGAAAGAGTATATAAACTGGTGACATTTTGAAATAACCTGTAGTTATTAATTTTACTTGTCAGATATGTGTACAAGATTTTAGTTCTTTCACTTTAAGATTTAAAAATCAATTGCCTTATTAAAGCTTTTGATTAGATATATGTATAAGATGCTATTACTTTCATTTCATGATTAGAAAATGAATGTTCTTCTTGATGCTTTTGATTAGATGACCTAAAGTTAGTACTTTTATGCGTTTGGACCATCATTGATTCTCATGTTTGGCTTTTACCCATGATGCAGAATACATTACTCGTTGCCAAGTCTTTCTAGTATCTTGGTGGTATCTCTTACAATCTAAATGGAACCACCAAAGCATCGACATTGGATGATTGAAAGGCTACACCCAAGTTGAGGAGAGCCTACTCAAGAATTTATTAGAGGGGTAAAGGAGTTTGATGCGTTTGCTAAGAACCAAAGAGTGTTTATGCTTCAAGGCGTATACCGGTGTTCTTGTGCTATATGCGAAAACAAGAAGTCCCTCACCCCGGATCATAGAAAAGCACATCTTTATAAAAGGGATTTCTTATGGGGAAATTGAACCTCAGGGCAATGATATTACTAACATGTATCATGGTTGCTCAAGTAGTATGTATGTAGATGACGATAACCAATCTATGAACACTTACGAGACAATGGTGGAAGATGCCTTTGGGCATAATCATATATATGAATGTCAGATTACAAACATAGATTCTAATGCAAACAAACCTCTAAATCCTAAAGCTCAGAGGTTTTACGACATGTTAGATGTCACACAAAGACCAATATGGCTGGGTAGTCACATAAGTAAGATGGAGGCTGCAGTCAGATTGATGGGTATTAAATCTAATTTTAACATTTCTCATAATTATTTTAATGAGTTTGCTAGATTAATAAAAGAGACTTGCCCGGTCGGGAATGCTTTGCTTAGTGAATTCTCAGAGGTGAAGAAAATTATGGGGAAACTTGGGCTTACTGCTGAAAAGATTAATTATTGTCCTAATGGTTGCACGTTGTTCTGTAACGATGATTTAGGTCGTCGTAAGTGCAAGCTCTTTCACCTTCCAAGATAGAAAACAAAGAGATAAGAGAAGGTAAACGGGAAAGAGATTCCATATGCGAGGATGCATTATCTTCCAATCATTCCCCTACTTTAGAGGTTGTTTCCTTTATGTAGTTCTGTTGAGTATATGAGATGACACCATGAAAATCCACGACAACCCATTATGCTATGTCATCGATTTGATGGGGAAGCCTGGAAACATTTTAAGAGAACACACTCTAATTTTGCATCAGAGCCATGTAACGTTATACTCGGCTTGTGTGCTGATTGCATCAGTCCATACTCTTTGTCTTCTAAAAGTTATTCATGTTGGCCAGTCATCCTTACCCCCTACAATCTTCCTTCTAAAATGTGTATGACTACTCCTTATATGTTCTTAACATGCATAATTCCAGGCCTTGATAATCGTAAGTCTAAGATAGACATATGTTTATAACTATTGATAGATTACTTAAAAACACTTCAACTTGGTGTTTTAAATTATGATATCTCCCGAAAGGAAAAGTTCCCAATGAGGGCAGTATTAATGTGGATTTTTAATTACTTTCCTAGGTATTGTTTTCTTCAGGGTGGAGCACCCATGGTACATTAGCTGGTCCAATTTATATGTATCAAACAAAGTCTTTTCTATTGAAGAAAAGGGGAAAGGCAACTTAGTTGACAGTCATTGTTGGTTTTTTCCACTAGATCATTCACTCAGAAGAAATAAACAATCTTTTTGGAAAAATAAAGTGGAGCACGATCCACCTCCAATGAGGTTTAGGGGCGACAAATAGAGCAGTTAGTGTCCAACCTTCCTAAGATGACTGAGATGGCATCTTTTAAGATTTCTAGTTTTAGAGAGACCCACAATTGGACAAAATAGAGCATCATGTGGGACTTGCCATATTGGAAGATAAATTCGTTACGCCATAATCACAATGTATATTGAAAGAATTTCTTTGACAATATGCTCAATACTATTATGGATGTAAAAAGGTAAGAGCAAAGATGATGCAAAGGCTCTGTTGGACATAGAAACACTTTGTAATCATAAGGAATTACATCTTCAATGCCTACATGGTGGTAAAGTTGTGAAGTTGAAAGCTATTTTTACTATGAATATGGAGCAAAAAAGAGAGATAGTGAATGGGCTTTGAAGTTGAGGATGTCAGATGGTTATTCATCGCTTATAGCTAATAGGGTAGATGTTGATGGAGCAAAGTTATGTAACTTGAAGAGTCACAACTCCCAAGTGTTTGTGGAGCGCTTACTTCCAATTGCATTTGATGCACTGCCAGAACAAGTTTGGAAGCCTCTTACTGAGATAAATCAATTTTTTAAAGCCTTGTGTTCATCAGTGTTGCAAACACATAAGTTGTTACAAATGGATGCAAATATTCCTATAATTCTTTGTGAGTTGGAGAGAATATTCCCCTTGATTTTCTTTAATTATATGGAGCATTTGCCTATTCATTTAGCACATGAAGCAATATTAGGGGGCTAGTCCAATTTTGTTGGATGTATCCTTTTGAAAGGTAATGATCACTATCATTTGATGCTTTTATTTTTTAAAACTTCTAGTGCTAAGCAATCTATTTGGTGGCTAATAGGTTTCTTGGTAAATTGAAACGGATGGTGAAGAATAAAGCTTGACCTAAAGGGTCTATTTGTGAAGCATATTTGGGTCTAGAAACCTCTCATTTTGTTGTATAGTACTTTGGATCCCATGTTCCTTCAATAAGAACTCATTCCAAGCAAAATGAGTATCAAGTGGAAAGTGAAGCATTCCAACAAACATTGTCTGTTTCAACTTACAAGGTTATCCAATGGGAAAGGAGGGAAAGCGATATCTCACTACATAAGAGGTTAAAGCTACCCACTTGCATATTCCTCTCAATCGTACTAAGGTTCAACCATATATGGAGTGAGTATCATAATCGTCACAGCCTATGTAATAATAATATGTATAGTAAATTAATGACATCCCTTTTTTTTAGTGTATTTAATGAAGAGAAACAAGTGCAAAACCAATATCTTCGTGACGAAGATGTTGATGTCATGATTGAATCAAAATTTTTTGATTGGTTCAAGCATAATTTAAGTCAATTATGTACATATTAGTTAGTTATGACTATTTATGAGATTCCTTCTAATAAGAACTTGCCAATGACATAGGTGGATAAATATCAGCTTGTTAACGCGGATCACCATAAGTATCTTTGTCAAATATCATTGGGTCCACTTAATGTCATTAGAACTTAGCCCATCTACTATGTGAATGGATATAAATTTCACATAGAAGATAGGAGCAAGGGCCTAAAGACTTTTAATAGTGTAGTATGTGTTACGGGGACTGGAGAAGGCAGCATTGTGGATGATTGCTATGGTATTCTTAAGGAAGTGGTTGAGTTGGTATATCCAAATAAGCCAGCTAAGAAATGTGTGTTATTTAGTTGTGATTGGTTTGATCCAACTATAAATAATGGAATGAGAGTGCACAAAGATTTTGGATTTGTTGATGCTCATTGGAGTCAAAACTGTGAAAAGTATGATCCCTTCATATTTGCTAAAACAGGACACAAGTTTTTTAATGTTCCTTATCCACGGAAGACAAGGGATAAAATAAATTATGAGTCATGATAAAGACCAAACTAAGAGTAAGGGTGGATAGCTCTTACATATTCGAGCTTGCTTACTAAAAGGAAATGATGTCTAATGTGAATGTTACATATGATGATGTACCTCGTGAAAATATAACAGATAAGGATTGAGATCTTGAAGAAGTTGATTTTAATATTATTGCAAGATATGAACACGCACACCCAGAAGATATGGGGGAGGACATTGAAGAGGAAGAGGAAGAGGAAGAGGAAGAAGAGGTTGATGAGGACAACAAGGACGTGAATGAAGAAGAGGAGGACGAGATTGCTTTCAGGGATGAAGATGATGACGATGATGATGACTACTAGGGGATCTTGATCTTATTGCATTATATTTGTAATTTAATTTAGTGTATTGATTAAAGCTAGATTGTTTGAACTTAAAATGCTTTTTGTTATATATTTTGTTCCCTTATTAATGATTTATTATTTGAATTTAACGACCTTGATTATTAGCTTATCTTAGTCGTTTAATAATTTTTCTTTGTTTGAATTGAAAATGTTAATCTTTAGCCAATGTTGTTCACTTATTAATTGTTTTTTGTTGTTATTAGGAGATGACAGGTCCCCGTGGGTGAAGATCTAGTACTAGGGGGGCCACAAGCATAGACGTCCTTCAATGTCTGCTGACATTCCTACCTCTACTCCACCTACTCATCCTTTTGTAGTCCCTAGTCCTCCCCAATTTCTAGAAGGCTTTGCTTGCATTAATAGCTATGCTTTTCAGTAGAACATGTTCCCTGATATTCAGTATCAATTTCAAGCCTATGAAATTCCAATGAATAATTCTGTAACCCAAGATCCTGTCAGCCCTCAATAAGAATCAAACGCACAATCTGCCCCCTCATCAATTGTCCCTCATACTAAATCTAGTTCAAGTCAAGTCACTTCGCAAGCATCGACCGCCTCAAAGGTGTATGTGAAGCTAGTGGGTAATGGGTAAGTCGAATATTTTATTTTAATAATTATTTAATTCTTTAGATTGTTTGTTTACTAAATGTTCTACCGTAGTTTCTATCTGAATCCAACCAAGGTTACACATAGTGGTATGGATGTATTTGAAAGCAAGTTTGATGAGCCTTGGCCAAATTGGAAGAAAGTACCAATGAACATTTGTGATTTGTGGTTTGGTGAATTCGACGTAAGTTCATTATTTCACCTTTATTTTTATTTTATTTTATCATAACCAGTAATGACAAAGATGAAGGTTTTTGTTTTTGGTTTTGATTTTGTTTATACGGGCGCTATTGGTGGCGTCCTAAACATGATAATTCCATTATAAAGAATTTTGAGAAAAAAGAGGCTGCAAGATTGAAAGATGTTCTATCTGATGCACGTGAGAAGAGCCCGATGCCACAATGGATGAATGAGGAAGTTTGGAAAGGGCTTTGCAATTATTGGGATACTCTTGAATTTAAAGCAAAAGCGAAAAGAAACAAAAGAAATCGTGCATTTGACTGTGGTGGTCTTGGTTTATTTATGCACACTTGTGGTCCCATTCCTTTTATAGAGTCCCGAAGGCATATGGCAACGGACTTATTTTTGTACTTTTTAATTTCTTTATCTAGTTTTTGTTTTAATCACATATAACTTGCATTAGACGAAAATCCTTGGAAGAGAGCCCACCATTGATGAAATCTTCATGTATACCCATACGAAAAGGGATTCGGGTGAAATATCGAGTGATAAATTTGTTGACAAAAGGTCCGAAGATGCACATGTAAGTATTTGCATCTTGTACTTAAAATCTATGGATCGTGATTTAGGCTAGATTTACTTTTTGTGGGTGATCTATTGAGGATTGTTGGGATTGTGTTAGGGGCCTTGTCGAGCCTCGGTCACCCTTTTTTATGTGCTATGTGTTATTTATTTGTGCTTTGTTAGTTGACAGCTAGATTAGATTAATCTATCTTATTGTTGATAGCACCCCACCATTTGCGATATCAAGTACCTCATACACATGCCTAGTCAATAGCACCCTTTTGGGTTATTATTTTTACTTCACTTTTTTCCCTTTCCTTCAGTAGTGTCATATAGCTATTGCCCAAGACTAGTATTTTCTGAAGTTTGCATTGCTTCAACTTTGGGGGAATGCTCAAATGCCCTTTGATCTGTTGTTTCTAAGGTCGGGAGTGATTATTACAGCAAGTTCTTTTCTGCCTACTTCATTAGGAGTAAAAGTTAACGCTCGAAGGTTGGGGTCTGGCTCTCTATTCTTTGCCCTTACAACTAGCCCTCTATTCACTCATGATTTATGCTAAGTTTGTTCTTCGAATGCAAACTAGAATACAAAATTCAAAAAAAAGTTATTTTCACCTAATTGTTCCATTGATTGTTCAACGTTGAAGTATAATTTGCATAGAGTATTTATAGTAGTTCGAGAGTGAATTGTCTACAAATTGGGGTTTATATGATTCTATTGGGATTATTTAGAGTATTTAGAGTAGTTAGAAAGTGAATTGTTTACAAATCATTCAATGTTTTATCGGCAGACTTTTTCGAATGATTCGAAGTTCCAAATTCTTCTGTTTTTGGCAGTGTCATCGCATAAATGAGGTACCACTAATCATCCCCTCAATTTTTTTGGCATTTTATTTTCATCATTCAATTTTTTTTGAATATACTAGTCAAACCAAAGGAATTGGTAAAAAATTTAGGGTTGCTTTGTTCATCATTTATTTGTTAATTGCACCCATTGTTTCAAGTTCGACCACATGGTAAGTGAAACCCTTAAATTTATTTATCTCACGACTTCATCTTCTAGGGTTTTTGTATTTTTTTTACATTTCTTTTTTGTGACTAACTGAATGAGTTAGGTTTCTTTGCCCATGAGGATTAAAGCATAAAATTATCACATTGATGGTGGGCAATCACTGTTGTATAGAATGCTATCTAGGAATCGTGTGCTACCTGCTTGACTATAAGAAAGACCACAATCTACATGACTATATTAAATTGATTCTAATTGTCATACTAGTATGTAGCTGATGGATTTTTGTTGATTTGTTTTTTGAGCATTTTGATTGAACTTCTTTGTTTGTTTGATTGAACTGTTGTTACTAATTATAAGGACATTTGATCAATATTATATATTCAATTTCAGGAATCGTAAAAAAGTTTTAAGAAATCTATAGAAAATTTTATACTAGAAAAGTTTCTAATAAAATGAAATGCAAGAAGGTCATAAAGTGGCATGAGTCTCAATACTGGGCTATTGCTTTCTATCCATTAAATTTTGGGCCCCAGATTCATGCTACAGAAAGCAATATGAGTACATCTTTAGCTAGTTAAGGTGATTTAGAAGAGCACGAAGGGCGGATAAGGATATAACTTATAATAGGATAACTTGTATTTTTCCCTTTTTTAAAAAGGATGTGCTTTTTCAGCTTACAGCTAAATATGTACTATTATCCAATATATGGGAAAGATCCATATCTTGTTTAACTTAATTACTATAGAGCTTTGGTGTACAACATATGTGTTTGATTGACGTGAGAATCAATTTGTTTGATTTATGCTTTGGTGTACAACATATGTGTTTCATTTATACATTGGTGTACAACATGCTGTGTTTAGTGAATGGAGTTTAGATTAATTCTTCCCAAATTTGTTTTTGGCTTGTGCTCATGAATGTGTGGTAAGGAAAATAAGCTGAAAGTAAGAAGTTAGGAAGCTAATGCTCTTTGCTGTAACAATGGTTCTTGTTAAGGTAATATTGGCGTGCAAATGTTATTATTGTCAAACATCTTAATTATGATTTATTTACTTTTAATTTGTAAGAGAAATTCAAAAAAAAGGAAGGATGAGTCGAAGCTGCCTAATACCTCAGCTGAAGGTGATGCTGTGGGATGTACTTCTGAAGAAGTTGAAGCAGAAGAACAACTAACAAAAGGAACAAAGGAGGTGGAAATATGGAAGGAATCCATTGGCATGACAAAAAAGGAAAAATCTATGAGCTTGGACTTCATGGATCTATTTTTAACGACTCTTCTTCTGGTAGTAAAAAATCTACTCATACATCTCATCAAAGGAATCTTCCTATGATAGAGACAATATAGTTTAAAGCTACTGTAGCTGAAGTGGCTTCGAAATTAGAGGAGGTGCAAAAAGCAAATGAGGAAAAGGAAAAGGAAAAGGAGATGGAGAGACTTAAGAAGGAGAACAAGAGACTGAAGCCAAAGGTAAACATCCTTTTTGAGAAGTTCAACATGGCTACACTTGGAGATAGTGACTATGACGATGATGAAGTTGAGTGATCTTAGTATTGTGTCAAATTTAGTTTACTAGGGTTATACCCTTACGATGTAAAGGTGTGAGTTAAATAATTTTTTAATATATTATTAAGAGAATAAATTTTTTATAAAAGAAGCAAATAATAAATCGATGTATTATATTATTTTGATAATGCAAAAGCAAAGCGAGTATTCTTTAGTTTTTTTCCTACTAATAACATACTTTTTCATTCTTAATTAATATCTAACACATATTTTTTGTTGCATTTGCATCATCATATCATATATATCTTATGTTTAAATTTATTATTAAATAATGGAAATGTATGTGAGAAGTTACCTTATTAAATAGAATTAATATTATATTAAATTTACATTCATCCTACATTGTCTTTTATTTTTATTTTAAATATCATGTAGCATCCTATGTTGCATTAAAGTATCTCACATGGCTATTCTCTCCTATGCGGTATCCTACATATCAAGCTTACGTGTCATTCATACATGAGTTCAATTCAACTTTAATATATATATATATATATATATATATATATATATATATATATATATATGATTAATTAATATTGTATTAAATTTACATTCATTCTACATTGTCTTTTATTTTTATTTTAAACATCATGTAGTATCCTATGTTGCATTAAAGTATCTCACATGGCTATTCTCTCCTATGTGGCATCCTACATGTCAAACTTACGTGTCGCTCATACATGAGTTCAATCCAACTTTTAATATATATATATGATATTATGTTACACTTAATTTGTGGATCTAGCTATAAGTAGCGTATTTCACTTTATTTCCAAACCTATAAATGCGTGATATATTTTGCATGCTATATTTTACAATATTTATGTTAATATAAGACTAATAATGCTATATTTTTGTCGTGTTGCACTTTATTAGATTAAATAGATACAATATTTATGGTTTGTAAAAAAAGGTACGATATTTGGGATTACAAATATTAAATGCTATTATGGTTGAGAACATGTAAAATACCAACCGCCTGATAAAGTGGTGGAAAATTATATTTCATAGATTTATCAACCGTTCCAAAATGTAGTAGGAAATTAGCTTTCACAGGTTGACCTACCGTTTCAAAAGCAGTTGGAAACATTAGTGACCACTTTAAAAATCAGTTGGTAAAATAGGCGAAACATGGTTGCTAGAAACAGTTGGAAAGTTTTCCAGCTGTACTTCAAACAGTGGTAAAAACAGTTGAAAGTCCGACCGTTTTTTAATGGTTGGAGCTCTAACCAGTCAATACGGTGGGAAATGTCGTTGGAAATTACCAAGCATTTTTAAAATTTTTGGTCGGAAACTTTTTCCAACCAACCTTTTTCCGACCACAAAAAATGGAAAGTAAAACAGTTCAAAATGCAATTACCACCCGTTTTTTGGCAAAAAATAGTTGGAAATTCAGTTGTTAATTTAACATTTTCTGGTGGTGATGAGATTCAATAGACTGCATACTACATGGCTAGTAAGGAAGGAGACAGGATTAGCCCCACTAAGGCTAAAGTACAAAGGCATAGCTATTTCACTCACACAACTATTCACGCCAATTAATACATTGTGTAGCCATTGAGGTTTAATCTTAGGCCTTGCAAATGGAAGATAAAGCTTGCAATCTAAGTTAGAATCTCTTACCTTTATGTGAACACTTATATGAAACCATTTCAAAATTATTTGACATGTGGCTAGCTACAGGTGGGTTTGTTGATTCATAAAAGTCATGTTAATTGGTAGTATTGGTACTAGTAGTATTATAAAATTGGAAAGATATAGAGGTGAGTGGAAGAAAGTAAAAGAAGTCACAAAAACCTTACTAAGAGATTATAGGGACTTATAAGGAATTGAAATAAGTTGGAAGGAATGCAAACTGGTTGAAAGTTAGCTATAAATAAAAACAATATGGCAGTGGCAATTGGTTTAAGTTGTGTGTAGTATTCCTCTTTCACATATTAGAATAACTTTTATAGGACGTTATATACCTTTGCATTTCCCTTTTTTTAGATATGGTATTTAGGTCAAGATTCGATTTTCTCTTCTTTTATTTTTTCAAATTGGCCTCCTAAATTATTAGTAAAAGATAGTGTATGCACATGCATACTGGATCTTCTACATAGTGTGATGCAAATGATCTCCCAGTCTTTGATAGTTCTTCCTTAATTTGGTTGAACATTTCGAGTAAAGCTTGGAGCCATATCTTTATATAGTTAGGGAGCTTAAAAATAATATATAGTTGGGGAGCTTATCCATGGTGATAACATCTCACCTATCAAGATCATTCAAGTGAAAAGCATATTGAGAAAGCTCTCTTCAAAACTTGAGGTCAATTGTTGAATTCACTCTAAGACCAAATTCAAAGAGGTATTAAAGTTGATGTTGTTCTTGTCGTTGCTTTTTAGAGGGAGTATTGGTAAACCTCTATTTTGACCTTATTTTAGCCCCTGTTTAATCCCTTTTTCTCATTATTTTGTATGTTAACCCTTGAGGAGAAAGGGTCAAATTTGCCTCATTCATTTCGTATTATATTTATTTTGTGGTTTTCCATATTTTCAGGAATTATTGCCTAGAAGATGAGAAAATTGCTAATTTCGATGGAACTAGAGGCCTTAGGGATGATTCCTAAGGAAGAGAGGAGGTAAAGGAGTTGAAAGAAGGGGTTAAGGCTTAAAGAGTTGAAGCTAAGGCTTATGCACAGCTAGTCGTGCATGTAAGCATGGTTGTGCAGAACCATAATTCAAGTCAAGATTATGCACAAACAGGTGTGCAGATTATGCACGGCCGTGCACCTGTGGCAGAAAGTTCCTACAGAGTAGCACGGCCGTGCGTCGGCCAATTGTGCACTTTTTACATGACTATGCGTCTGCCAATTTTTGCGATAAAAGCTGTCATTGGGCGTCTATTTTAGCGGGAGGATTTTGCTAGTTTTTTTGGGGTGCAATTTAGGCTCCTTCCTCCTACTCCCAAACCCATTAGGAGGGAATAATTTAGGTTTTGCTTATGTATACTTTGTATAAGCTTGATCAATCTCATGATTTAAGCATAAGTTCCTCTTCTCTTACTCTCTTAGTTTCATGTTTTTAGTTTCTTGGGTAGTTTATTAATTCTTTGTTTTGCTTACATTTTGGGGTTTATTGCAATTGAATTTATGGTATTTGATTGGGATTAGCTTTTTCATGGCTACTTGATCCTTTTTTAGGCCTTTGCCCATCTTGTTTATGCGAGAATTTTAAGTTTTCTCTCATGCCCACCAACTGTTTGATGAAATGTTTGAAGGAGCATTCATCCATGTATTAGGCTAATTGACTTATGTTGAACGATGAGGTTGATTATCTAGTGTGGGTAAAGAGGATAGCCAACATTTGGACATAAAAATAGTTTAAGTCTTAGT